>JAFBJT010109782.1:5269-10269 GCA_016785325.1 Chascanopsetta lugubris
TACTTTATAACAGATGACAAACCTGTCTGTTTCTGAAAGTACTGAGTGATACTGCGTGTACTACTTTATAACAGACGACAAATCTGTCTGTTTCTGAAAGTACGGAGTAATACTGCGTGTACTACTTTATAACAGACGACAAATCTGTCTGTTTCTGAAAGTACTGAGTGATACTGCGTGTATTACTTTATATGACGACAAACCTGTCAGTTTCTGAAAGTACTGAGTGATACTGCGTGCACTACTTTATATGACGACAAACCTGTCAGTTTCTGAAAGTACTGAGTGATACTGCATGTACTACTTTATAACTTTATATGACGACAAACCTATCTATCTATGACATTAGGGTTTGTGACAATAGTCGTCCTAACATGTTGGCACTCCTCCAGACAGGACATCCAGCCTGATCATGATTATAACAGACGACAAACCTGTCAGTTTCTGAAAGTACTGAGTGATACTGCGTGTACTACTTTATAACTTTATATGACGACAAACCTATCTATCTATGACATTAGGGTTTGTGACAATAGTCGTCCTAACATGTTGGCACTCCTCCAGACAGGACATCCAGCCTGATCATGACTGTAACCCTCTCTACTTGTAGTGTCCCTGTTCCACCACCTGGGGCAGCCACACCTTCCTTAGCATCAACGTTAACATCTCATTTCTTTTCAGTTGTAGCCACAGTGTGGCACCGTGAGTCCACCGAGTTCACTGTGTGAAGGACAGGTCTCTCATTCAGCATCCGGTCATTTCTCTCTCGTCTCCTCACCTCGTGAAGTCAGAACTGGTCAGGTGTGGCAGGCTGAGTGACGTCACTCACCAATAGATGAACCTGTTGCTGGTGACTGACAGCAGCTTCCCGCTCTCCTCATAATGAAAGGCTCCGGCACTGTCTGAGAACTTTTGACCACCAGGGGGCGCACTCACACCTGCGAAGACAACCCATATCCTCAACCAACAGAGTTTACAACTAGCCTACTGCTAACTGACGGACCGAATAATTAGCTTACAGGGTAACAACCCACTGATTGTGACATGCAGGCGGGCTCAAGCTAACAGGCTCACTAAGTTCACACACGGTTCCTTCCATGAGTCGTCGGTTACTCGGCTCACAGACCGAGGAGCCGTTCATGAACCGTGTCCCGTGCTGTGGACTGACGGTGGTGAATTTCACTTCACCTCAATCACCGGCTTGCTAGCGGTGTGTCCTGCTGTTAGCTGATGCTAGCTGTTAGCTGTTGTTAGCTGCTCCGCGTACGTTAGCGGTGAGCTGTGACGTGAATGAGTGGGACGACAGAGACAAACATTACCGAGGTCCACCGTCACTTCTCTGAAACGTCGAACAGTTTCTCTCTCGAAGCCACAGATCTCCACGAAGCTTCGCTCCAGCGACGTCGCCATCTTGTCTGCATGTATCTGTGACGTCACAGGAGGGACAAGGCGCGCTCACACTTCAAACGCTTAAAGACGCACAACACGAGGGCGACGTCACGAAGTCCGCCTCGTTTCTTGCCAAGATTAAAGGTACAGTGTGTAAGATTCCGGTGAAACGTCTTCCAGACGAATGCTTTTCAAAATAATTGATCCATCTCCATGGGAATAAGTGGATGTTTACTAACGTAAAACGGTCCGTTTATATTTACCTCAGAAGAGGATCCTGTCTATGGACGCCACCATGTTTTTACAGAGGCCCAGAAATAAACACATCAAAGACCCTCTGCGCTTCAATGACAACTGAAGCCGGTCATCAGTTCTCTTATGTGAAAGGGAGGAGAATGGTATTCAAGTGCAATATGTAACCACACCACCAGATGGCATGAAGTCTTACACTCTACACCTTTAAGTTGGTTCTTTTATTAGAGATATGTTTTTTATGAAACCTCTATATGCACGTTATTTAAATAATGTAGCTGACCATCCATCCGCACACACACACCTTTTCTGCTGTCACTTGTTTCTGCACTTTCTGATCTGATCCGTGACCTCTGACCTCAGAAGCCCTTTGTTCATTAACTCTCGTTTACGTGTATCAGACATGTGGTGGCAGCATTATGAGAGCAATTATCTTTAATTAGTCTGCAATTAAAAAAATGTTTAGTGTTCAAAGTAAAACGCAGTATTGATTGATCTATTGTGTTAATTTTTATAAAACGGTGTGATGAAACAGGAAGTGATGTCAGCTGTGACACAGGAGGTGTCCTCCACTGTTACAAATAAAAACAGACATTTATTGTGTCAGAATCTACTGTACATACAGAAACATACGTGTATCACGTGGTCCTTTGATACTGAGTGACAGCAGCATGTAGTGAATCATATCAAAGAATAAATGGAATGTTTTCTTCAGTAATACTGATTTGTACCATATTATAAAGAGGATGAGTCTTATTAACACCGCCGCCACAGGAAGTCATGTGACCCTGATTCAAGTGGAGTCTGTAGCCGCACGTCCATGTGGGACGTTAAGCGTCTCCGTTTATACACGTGCATCCACAGCGGGCGTGTCACGCCATGCTCTTTGTGGGCAGCTCCGTGCTGTTGTGTCTCGTCTTGCGGGACGTGCCGTCATCTCGTGGCCGGGCTTTCTGCAGGTTGGACATGGCAGCTGTGCGCTCGATGTCGATGAGGGCGTAAAGCTCGGTGCGGCGGGTGGGGGTGGTGGGGGGCAGGGGGGAGGTGGGGGTGCGGGGTGTCTGGGGGTTGCTGCCGTCAGAAGCGCCTTTGTTTCCGCCGCTGTTGTCCATCTCCACCTCAATGTAGTTGAGGGTTTTGGGCGGCTCCGGTTGACCCGGCAGAGGTGGCCGGCGGAAGTCAAAGTTAAAGATGGTCGGGCCGTCTGCGCGGCGCCGTGCCGTGTCGGGCCGATGGGCGCTGAGCGGCGCTGTCACGTTCTCTGTATTGACATAGTTGTGTGAGGGCTCCAGCGCAGCGGAGAGGGGGTGAGAGTAGGAGTGGTGTAGCAGGCTGTGGGGGGGGTGATTGTAGCCGTTGAGAGATGGCGTCTTTAGACCGCCGTTCTCCTCGTCCTCTGAGCTTGGCTTCCCCGTCTCCCACACCGGCGGCAGGGCTGGCAGATTTTCGTAGTCCAGCAGGGCAGTGCGCCGCTGAGCTGAGTTGTTGACATTCTGAAGGTCGGGGGTGAGGGGGGGTGGGCGGTGGTGGCGAGGAGCTGTTGAAGGGTTGAAAGAGGAGGAACTATTGGAGTGCGAGTGGGCGGTATCAGGCTCAGGAGGGTTGTCATTGTGTCCATTGGTTTCTTGCCGACCCGGGGCCTCTCTCAGCTCCTGCTGCTTCTTCTCCTTCTCCATCAGCTGCCTCTGAACGGGGGTGGGACCCAACACAAAGCGCACGCCCTGGGGCTCCAGCAGCACCTGAGGCTCCAGCTGAGGGGGCGGAGCCTCGCAGCGGACCCTGGGAGGAGGAGGGGGGGTAGGCGGACACTGGGACTGGGGAGAGGTGGGGCTTTCCAGAGGTGTGGTGACGGTCAGTGGACTGGGCTGGTCGTCAAGGAGACCGGTGGTGTTGACATAAGTGTGAACCTAGAAACACACACACACGCATACACACAATAAGACAAGACTCCTTGAGTTCATACAGGATGTGTAACATGAGTTTGATCAGCTGACAGTGATGTGGCCATATATTATTGGACAGTAGAAGAATATCTCACCACCTCATCAGTCACCAGCAGGGGGTGTGTGGACTCTTCTCCAACCGACGGTAGACGGGTGCTCGCCACAGATGGGTGACGGGTGGAGGGGTGAGACGGAACCTCACCCACAGAAGGAATCCTGGTTACACCGTTAGGCACCGTAGGCACAGAGTAACCCTGAGCTATACACACACACACACACATACTTATATTTAGATATATAAAATATACAAAATAGATTTTTTCTTGAAGGAGTTTTGTTTTGTGTGCGTGCATCACTATTTATGTGTGCTATTACACCAATGAAACACTGGTGGGCACAGGGCAGAAACAGAGGTGGAGTTTCACTCGGTATATCTGGTCACAGTGACACGTGCACGTACGTGTGCACATCAGACTCTGACATCAAGTGATCAATCACTTTGATACACAGTGTGATGTTTAACATTAACAAGTTAAAACCGAGGGTCAACCTCCGGTGCAGACAGATGAAGCACATTAAGAAGTGAAAAACGTGTGGTTCATGGATTGGCCACTGGGGACTGACTGAATGAAACATGTTTAAAGTCTAAAGTCTAAAACTACAGTTCTGGTGTCAGTCAGTCACATGTGTTACCATGACAACTGTACGGGGGATCTTTTTCGAATTCGCTTATTATTATTTCATTGATGTTTGAAATTGTGCATAATTAAGGCCGTGGCTGGGCCGACCTGTCACGTACTGCGGATGATGCGACAGCACAATGGACCCACCCACAGTTCTGTGTGTGCTCCGCCTCTTTGCCCGAATTTGAATGAACCAGGAAGTAGGAGTCAGGATTCGGCAAGATGGGGACAAGGGACACACCCACAATTTGATTCATAAATACAAATAAACGGGTGACATCACAAACGCTGCGTCCATCTTTATATACAGTCTGTGATTAAAACAGATGAAGATGATGCCCTCTGCTGTTGACAAAGGGAATTGTAATTCAGTTTTCAGTCACATTCACATCACTTTTCAAACGGCTCACAATTACTCATCACCTCCTCCATCTCCTTCAGCTCCTCCTGCCTCCTCCATCTCCTTCAGCTCCCCCTGCCTCCTCCATCTCCTCCTGCCTCCTCCATCTCCTCCACCTCCTCCTGCCTCCTCCATCTCCTTCTGCCTCCTCCATCTCCCCCTGCCTCCTCCATCTCCTTCAGCTCCCCCTGCCTCCTCCATCTCCTCCTGCCTCCTCCGGCTCCCCCTTCTGCCCTGCCTCCTCCATCTCCTCCATCTCCTCCATCTCCTCCAGCTCCCCCTGCCTCCTCCATCTCCCCCTGCCCCTGGTTGTGTCTGGTATGAAGGAATCGT
>JAFBJT010109782.1:15269-23940 GCA_016785325.1 Chascanopsetta lugubris
TTTTAATAAGTGAAGGCTGTCACAGGTTCTCATCTGCGCCGGGAGGGGAAGGTTGAGGTGATGGGTGGTTGGATGTATTGTGCAATTTCAGCTCCAGATAGTCACTAAATGCTGCACACTGCACCTTTAACGGTCCATCATACACATAACACATGGTTTGTAGAGGAGCTATCGAGTTCAGCTTTGATGGAAGTGAATATTACAGATTTTTTCTTCGTTCTTAATCTTTGCTCCGAATTAAATAATCAGATCTTCAAAATAAACAAAATTTATTTTTAAATATTTGAGCCATTCCTCTCCAGTGTAAAACTCAAAAAAATCAATAATCAATAACAAATAAATAACAATAAACAAAACAAAAAAAAAGGGGCGGGGGGGGGACCGACCCCTGTAACCGACACCCACCGTGGTCTCGTGAGCGAGGCCCCGACCCCGGAGTCCCTCCTCTCCCGGCTGGTCCCGGTAGAGTCGGTGTCGTTGAGCGAGACGCCGTCCCTCTCGCCCTCGCTGGGCGTGGTCCTGCCCTCCCCCTCCACCTCCCCCTCTCCCCCCTCCCCCGCCTCCCCCTCGCCCTCGCCCTCGCCCTCGGGCAGCACGCTGCGGCTCCAGTGGTCCACGATCTGCTGCAGGCCGCTGACGTGCTGGATGATGTCGTCCAGGTGCGGGAACAGGTTGTCCTCCTTCTCCAGGTCCAGCAGGTCGCCGGTGCTGGCGTACAGGTGCGAGCCCGGCACGTTGTCGTACACGCTCACCCGGCTGCCCCGCGGCGCCCCGGGACACGGCGCCTTGGAGAGGGGTTTGCCCGGCCACGACTGGCCGCCCCGCCCGTTGCCGGGGGAAGAGGTGTGGGTCTGGGTCTGGGCGCCGTGGCTCTTGTCGCCAGGAGAGGGCGCCAGACTCTCTATGGACAGGGCTTTGGGGAAGGTGCCGGGCTTGTGGTCTTTGGGGATGTGGATGAGGAGGTTTTCGTACGAGTGGAACTGGTTCCTGCCGAACTGGCTCTGTCCCTCCGTCCTCTTCCCCTGGGACGGCAGCTCCATGTCCTCCAGGTACACGCTGCTCCTCTTATTGGCCGTGCGAGGTTTGGCTGTGGCCGACTCCTTCAGTTTGGGCGCCGCCGTCTCGGCGGCGGGACTGACTCTCGCCACCGGTTGGTCTTTACGGTCGCCGGGGAGAGGGACGGCGGGAGCGTCGCCGTCGGTCTCCTGGCTGTTCGTGGGGCTGAGCTCTAATTGGCTGATGGGAGTACACTGGAGCACCTGCAGCGCGTGAGGCTCCTCCCCCTGCAACACGGGCCCGCTGATGACCAGCGGCGGCCTCCGGTTCGCGCTCTTGCGTCGGGTGGACGGCCCCCAGGTGCGCATCAATTCCATGCGCCGCAGAAACTCCTTGGCTTTGCTCCGCCCCCCTTGCCCGTGGCGCCCGCTCTTGATTGGCAGGGAGTTGTAGTGCGGCAGATCGCTGGCCGGCTGGTAGGAGGCGGAGAGCGACGCCATGGAGATGGAGTCGGGCAGCATGGCGGCGGCCGAGTCCTCGCTGTGCAGCGAGGAGATCTCGGCGATCTCCTGCTCGCTCAGGTCGGTCAGGACGCTCTCGCTGCTCACGGTGCTGCGCAGCCCCGCCCCCTGACCGCTCGGGCTGATCTCATTGGTGCTGTCCAGCAGGAAGTCCTGCAGGCGGGACCAGCGCCGACTGCTCCACTCGAACGTCCAGCGTTTGCTGATGGCCAGTGGGTCATCTTCGTCCGAGTCTTCACCCTGAGGGGAGCAACAGGAAGTGATGATTCCGTTCATACATGGAATTTAAAAACTTTGTTTGTTTGTTTGTTTGTTTGTTTATTAGCGGAGTAGCATGAATGCTAGCAGATGGATTTTCACTCAAAAATATTAGATTTGTCTTTTCTGCAGCGTACGAATGGAATATTGCTCGAAGTTTGCTCAAATAAATATCTAAGGCATTAATATCCGTCAATGTGAACTCGTTTACCTTTTTCAGTTATCATTAAAACTCAAAAGCTGTTTACGTTGCCCATTCTGGGCAACCGTACAAACATGGTGGGGCAACATGGCCGCCTCCACAGGAAGAGCCCACTCCCGGTGAAAATATCAAGGGCTAATTCAACTATATTTACACTGAGGTGATAATAAACTCAGATAAAGCGCCTGAGTAATTATTTCAAATTCCAGGAAGAATCGTACACACTGCACCTTTTTAGAAACTGGAGAGAAATCATGTTACAATCAGAGAAATATGAACAATATCGTCTTACTTTCTTCTTGGGGTGACTGACGTCCAGTTTCATGGAGGCACACTTGTTCAGAGTGTTCAACCTTCTGTAAAACACACACACACACACACACACACACACACACACACGTTAGAGCGGATACAATAGAACTGTGTTGTCACATCTTTCTTCCCTCTCAGTCTGATCCTCCCCTCTTCATTCCTCCCTCCTTTCATCTCCCTCCCTCCTCCCACCCTCCCCCTCACCCTGGAGGAGCTTTCCTGTCTTCCCCCCACAACACAACTGTCTCCTCCCCCTGACTTGCCTTCCTCCTCCCCTTCATCATGTCTTCCATTCCCACCCTCTGTTCTATCCTCTGGGGGAACAGAAAAATCCTCTCTGCCAACTCCTCCTCCTCCTCCTCCTCCTCCTCCTCCTCCTCCTCCTCCTCTTTTCTTCATCTCCTCTCTGCCACCTCCTCCTCCTCCTCCTCCTCCTCCTCCTCCTCCTCCTCCTCCTCCTCTTCCTCCTCCTCCTCCTCTGTTCTTCATCTCCAGGGACATGAACAGCAGCTGGATGAGAGGGTGGTGTCTCTGTGTCTGGTCTCTTTTTTGAGATGAGGGTCATTAAAAGCATGTTTTTGTCATTTGTAAGATTTCAGCCGGTGCGAAGGCGGTTCGAAAAGTTCTCGACCAAGAGAACTTGACCCAGAAACAGGGCCTATTTCAAGGTGTAGTTTAAATCTAAATCCAAGTATCTGGATATTAGTATTTATAAAGTATCCATCCACACAGCAGGGGGCAGTAGCAGAATTTGGCTTGAAATGTTGCCCCATGCACCTTTCTCACCCTGACTCTTCTCGCACTTCTGTCAACCTCTGTTTCCCAAACGGCAGTTGTACTTATGAAGTTGCCATTTTGAAAAAACAAAAACAAATAATAAAAAATTACAAAATTAAAAAACAATTATTAAAGTTGAAACCCGGCTCTCCGGATGAGACATGTCATGACAAAAAATAGAAATACGTAATATTTTTTTCATTTTCTGGGTGAGGCTGGGAACTTTTTGAACTGCCCTTGAAAAAGCATGATAGCAAATGGGTTCCTCTGCCAGACGAGTGTTTACATGTTGCTGCAGCAGTGATTTACCAACAGGAAGCAGAACACCGCACAAAGTAAACACACAAACTGGAAAATACGCGAAAAACACGATGATTCAATCAAACCTTCACTCCACGTGTATTTCTACGTATTCAGACTCTCTGCGAGTCTGTCATCGTAAATCTAGACAGTTCTTTGAAGAGCGGCACTTTCTTTTCTTCTTTTTTTTTTAAAGTATGACATGAAGAAGACTGAGACCTCATTAGCTGTGTTTTACAGCTGCTCCGGCAGATCTCAGGGGGGCTGGTGTGTATTCTCCTGCTATATATCTGTCAGGAAGCACTGACGCTATAATTACCACACCCTCCTCTGCACCCGGCACGTCAGGGGTGAACACCGGGGGGGGGGGTGCAGGCGTGTGCTCGGGCAAGCAGGAAATGTCAATGATTTGAGAGTGGAGGTGTGTGAAGCTACATAACACACACACACACACACAAATACACACACACACACACATAGAAAGAGAGAGACCCATCTGGTAGAATGCATCAGACAGTCCTTCCCTGTTACCCCAGTCCATTTGGCCCCCCTGAGGGTCTCTGCTCTGAGATCAGAGCATGGTGGAGGCGGTGGGGTGGGGGGTGGGGTGGGGGAGAGGGGGGGGGGGATCAAAGGGTGAGCAAAGGGTGAGTGTCTGGGATGGGATGGTGGGATGGTGAGTTCATTAAGGGTCAGGTTCACGACGCTCATGATTAGCGGTTAAAGGGGTTTTGAGAATCTTTTTTTTTTTTTTTAATGACGTCTGAAATGTTCAGAGGAAAAGGATGAGCTCTTCATCCAGGGCTGTGTGTGTGTACATGTGTGTGTGTGTGTGTGTGTGTGCGTGCGTGTGTGTGTGTCCCCTCACCGACATAACGGCTCCACCAGATCCCGGTCCAAGAAGTCATGGTCCCTTTTAACTGAGGAAATGTCGATTGGAAACTGTGAATCTGGAACAAAGGGAAGAGGAGGAGGAGGAGGAGGATCAGGGCTGCGTTCAACAACTTCATTTTGTTTAGAAACCGTTCAAACTGTGTAAAACGACCCAGAACAGAAGCATTTGAGTGAGTGATTCATTCTCAATCAATTACCAATTTGCATATTTCCCCACTGTGGGACTCATGAAGGAGTCTGCTGTGCTGTGCTATGTGATAGTACATTACGTTATGCTATGTTATGTTATATTATGGTATGTTATGTTATGCTATATCATGTGATGTTGTTATATTATGTTATGTTATGCTATGCTATGCTACATTATGTTATGTTATGTTGTTATGCCATGCTTATCTTATAACTGATCTCCATGAAGGCCAGATCTGTACCCATGAGAGGGGAGAGGAGCACATGCCATCCCATAATTCACGGAGGCAGCAGCGTAATCCAATTATGATGCTTGCTATGTTGTTATCATATTATCTTACCGTTTGAACAGATGTATTTTTATATCCAGTATAATGTCTTGTTTTGTTTTAGTTCTACTAAAAGAAATAAAAACAACATGTTCCTCTGATTCAGTCACGGAGCAGACTCAGAGCTCGGGACAGTCTGTGTGTTT
The DNA here is from genome assembly GCA_016785325.1 of Chascanopsetta lugubris. Classification (NCBI taxonomy): domain Eukaryota; kingdom Metazoa; phylum Chordata; class Actinopteri; order Pleuronectiformes; family Bothidae; genus Chascanopsetta; species Chascanopsetta lugubris. The sequence goes on from JAFBJT010109782.1 coordinate 20,194, forward strand.
CCTCTGTTATAAATAAAGTTGAGCAACTCCTTTCCTAACTCCTCACTGCCTCTCCTTCACTTCTCTCCTTGACCTTTGTGACATTTCCCCATCAGGGCCTCGGAAACAGCGGTGACACTATTCAGACTCTTGAACGCACCCTCTGTCTAAAAAACAACAAAAAAAAACATGGCCGCCTCCAGGGGCTACACCTGTCATGTACATGTGAAGTTTACTCGACACGCAGACGCACATGTTTTTCAAAAATCCCTAAAATAACTCACATTCCACAGGAGGCTGATGCCAGAGTGACTCGCGCCTTTTATTTTGGTCCGCTCTGCGAGTACGTGGTGGCAGACTGCGGGCATCGTGTGCGCCCGCCGCCCGCCACCGAGGCGCACAGCCCGCCGCTCATAACCCCACATTACGTGTGTGTGTGTGTGCGTGTGTGTGTGTGTGTATGTGTGTGTGTGTGTGTGTGTGTAAGCAGAGCTGGATTTTAAGAGCTGCTTCTGAGATTACAGGGGGCAATTTCCTGTTTGTGTCCCCAACAGTGCTCGAGCCCCACGGTCGTCACATGAGCGAGGGTCTGCAGCTTCAGTAGAAAGGTGCAAAGATGGATGGAGAGATGGAAGACAGATAGAAAGGAAGGAAGGAAGGAAGGAAGGAGGAGGCAAGGATGGAGAGAGAGAGGGAGGGAGGATGGAGGATGCGGGCGTTGATGGACGGGGGGGATGCCCGAGAGAGAAGTGGTGGGCGAGTTGAGGGCAGGGCAGGGGGAGGAAGATGGAAGAAAGGGAGAGAGAGAGAGAGAGAGAGAGAGAGAGAGAGAGAGAGAGAGAGAGAGAGAGAGAGAGAGAGAGAGAGAGAGAGAGAGAGAGAGAGAAGCTGTGAGAGTCCCAGCAGTGATAACAAGGCCTTTCCCATGACCCCTCCCCTCCGGACAGGAACTGAGGCCTGGAAATAGAAACGCAGCGGCCCAGAAGACGTGGGGGACACGAGGATGGAGGGATGATGGAGAGAAGGAAAGTGATGATGACGGAGAGAGAGAGAGAAAGAGGGAGAGAGAGAGAGAGAGAGAGAGAGAGAGAGAGAGAGAGAGAGAGAGAGAGAGAGAGAGAGAGAGAGGGAACAAAAGGAGGGATGTGTCTTTGTGTGATTTGATGCAGCTGGGTACATTTTGGACTTTGGCTTCCCCCATTGGTGTGTGTGTGTGTGTGTGTGTGTATGTATGTGTGTGTGTGTATTACCTTCATAAAGCTGGGCATACTGTGGAAATCCTGCCGCTCTCAGCCAATCACAAGCCTCCTTTGCCTCGATCTCTGTAAAGCAAAAACACAACAGAGGAGGGATTTGAATGACACACAGACTCATCATCATATTTTCCTTTTCGTTTTTCCGTTGTTTATGGTTTCAGAAGACAAACCGTCCTGCTCTGCCGTTCTTACTGCAGGATCGTCTTTGAGGCCAGTGAGATGAGCAGAGTGACTTATTTACTTTCTGTTCAAAAGAATAAAGAGCTGCATTCATCTGTCCCGGCTGAATTTCCATCCAGAGGAGGAAAATCTGAATCCTGGGAATTCTCTCCGGAATGATGAGACTGGAAAAGCTGGAAATGAGCCAGACACCTCTGTTTATCATCTGTATAGCCTCATATATACACACACACACACACACACACACACATATATATATATATATATATATATATATATATATATATATATATATATATATATATATACTGTATACAATGTACTGTATATAAATATATATTCCCTGGTGATGTTCACTCAGATGAACCACACGTTCAGTTTCAGCTGTTAATGCAAAAACATCTGAACAGGACTGATCCACATGGCTCCACGCCACATTATCGCTGCTGCTGCTGCTGCTGCTGCTGCTGCTGCTGCTGCTGCTGCTGCTGCCGGCAGCATCACTCTGTGTTTTACAGGCGTTTGTGTTTACTACTTTTTTCCACTTGTTTAAAACATGGCTCTCACAGCTCCACAGGCGGCTCATGAATGTGCACACGAGTGTAAATACCTTTTTCTTCTGAGACCGACTCTGCACACGCCTGTGATGTCAGTCATGTTGGAATGTAGCTTTGTCATCATAATTGGAGTTTACTCACACACACACACACACACACACACACACACAACACACACACACACACACACACACACACACATGTATAAAGACAGATAAGCGCAAGAGCACGAGAGAGGAAAATATAGGAGATGTAATGAATATGTATACTGATATCGATATAAACACAATTTTGACAAATAAAATGTAAAAGTGCAGATGAAAGCGCTGAACAGTGGATCATTTTACATAATATCAGGAGTAAAAAGTACAATATTTTTGTTTATGTTTTTGCTGCTATATAACTAATGTTAGATTGTATATCAGTCACAATGACATTTTACATACACAATGGGCCTATTGTTTCATGATATTGTGTGTGTGTGTGTGTGTGTGTGTGTGTGTGTGTGTGTGTACATAAGGTGTGTCTCTGCTTTTAACCGGACACTTTATAATCATATAAAATTCCCTTAGTGGCAATAAACCGAACTTAAACTTCCGCTTTAAAAACTTGAACATGAAGCTGTTGCACATTGAAAGTAACTGAATATCATCAAACAACAGCAGCATCACCCCACTGTCACTCTCACTCTCACTCTCCACTCATCCACTGTCACTGTCACTCTCCACTCATCCACTGTCACTGGACATTCATGGATTTAAAGGTGCAGTGTGTACGATTTGGCGGCATCTCCTGGTGACGTGACCGCTCCTGATGTAAATATACATTAAAGGGCTCATTTCAGGGTTAATGTAAAAAGCAAGTCATTCATAATGATGAGGTGATTACTGAAAATCGTCCACCTTTAAAGGTGCAGTGTGCAGCGCAGTGTGCACCTTTAAAGGTGCAGTGCGCGAGTGAGTGAGTGAGTGGGAGAGTCGCGGGGGCAAAGTTCACCCTCACATGAGACGAGAACAGGAAACGCTCCTGTCGCCACAATCCACCGACTACATCCCTCTCTCTGCAGAGCTGCTGCTGTTTTCTGGAGATGAGGTGGAAGAAGAGAAGAGGAGGAGGAGGAGGAGGAGGAGGAGGAGGAGGAGGAGGAGGAGGAGAACTTACTCATGCTGCTTCTGTCTTCCCTCCATCCATCAGTCCATCCGTCTCCCTCTCACCCTGCTGCTGCTGCTGCTGCTGCTGCTGCATCAAGTGGCAGCTCCCTGTTCTTCTTCTCCTCCTCCTCTGTCTTTACAACTGTGCCTCCCTCCCTCCCTCTCTCTCTCCCTTTCTCCCTCCCTCTCTCCCTCCCTCCAGCAGCCTGCTCCATGCAGGTTTTCCCTTCCCTCTAATTTTCTCCCTCAAATCTCTCTATTTTTACAGCTCTCTCTCTCTCTCTCTCTCTCTCTCTCTCTCTCCTTTATTCTTCTCCTCACTCATCTCTCTCTACATCCTCTGTTTCACTTTCCACTCCTCCTCCTCTGCACATCTTCATCCTTTCTTCCACTTTGATGCAACACAGTTCACAACCTCATCCTCCAGTTTGGTTCCTTAAGCAAGCCCCTCCCCCTCTTTCTACCCCCCCCCCACTCCTACCACCTCCCCCTCTTCCTCCTCCACATTAACTTGACATGTCAGCTGAACCTGCAGCAAGGACTCTCCGACCTCCTCCTTTGTCTTTACATTTACAGTATGACCACATGGACACACACACACACACACACACACACACACACACC
>JAFBJT010109782.1:25486-35849 GCA_016785325.1 Chascanopsetta lugubris
ACCCCCCCCCCCCCCCACCCCCACCACAGGGCTGTTACTATCTTTAGCTCATTTCCGTCGCATCTTGTCACTCATGTTCTCCTCTACAGCTCTTAAATCTGGTATCTAAACCTCCGGGCCATCCAATATCCTGTACTCCCCCTGCACAGGAAGCTTGCCAAGGGTGCCTGTGGGGCAATTTGTGTAAATGTAGAGGAGCAGACAGTGCGCAATCCCACAAACATGCACGGCCTTCAAATATTCATGGTTGATAGAGGCACCTGAACTGAGGCATGGAAATAATGTCTTACAGTCACTCTCTGACAATGAAGTATGTGGTCTGAATTCATAGGACACACACACACGCACACACACACACACACACACACACTCACAAAAAAAAACACCCCAACAAAAGCCACATACACCCACACACACAAAACACAAACACAAAAAAAAAACACACACACACACACACACACACACACACACACACTCTGTGGACAAATAAGTCCTCATAAACAGGTATATGCACTCACACACACAGATTGGTAAATCGATAAATATGAGTGAAGAGCATATATTATTGTTTTCAATCATTTGATCTATAATGACAAGAGGTATTGATATATCAAAGCTTGGTGGTGTCAAGAAACCTTGAATCAATTATGTTAAGAGTTTTGAGGTTCCACTGTATTATATATATATTCATAAGAAACCATAAACAGTTCACGTATTCTCTGTCACTGCATTTTAAAGGCAGATCAGTCAGCAAATCACTCAGTGAGAGCTTTAGCATCAACATTTCCTACATTGGGAAAAAGGCCAAGTCGACACCAGGACAAACGGTCCTTCAAAACGTATACGAAAGAGGGCAAACGTAAGGGCGTAAATCACCTCAAGTCATTTTTAAAAACAAATACAAACACCAGGCTGACGTTCGATGAGGGAAAATGTGATATGAGGAGACGGTCCTAATTCGGGGACGCGCAAGTCAAAAATAGCAGCAAGACTCCGAGTGCAAGACCCTCCCATCTAACCACCCACGTTTTCACCTCAGGTCATTTGCATAACCCCTGTCTTCATCTCTCCTCCTCTTTTCCCCTCTATTTCCACCCACGTTTGGACCCATTAAGGCGATGAGGGGGAAAACACAGACACGGGGAGATAGAAAAGCACCAGGACATCAAAAGCAGTGGAAAGGAGGAGGAATTGACCGGAAGGGGATTGTGGAGAGGAAGAAGAGGAGGAGGTGGAGAAGGATAGAGAGAGCGGAGAGAGGAGAAGAGAGGATTCCCAGTGATGGATTCCCATCAAGCGATGAGAATTGACAGGAAGTGCAGCACAGAGAGCTCCTGCCTTTGAATCAATCCACACACGAATGAGCCGAACACGAATACACGTGAATCGCAAAGACCCTCGCGGACTCGCATATTTTACTTGGCTGGTTGAAAGAAACGCTGACAATGCTCCGTCTCTACGACAGCCTTTGAATCCTTCGACAAGGAGGTCTGCACGTGTGCGCGCCAGCTCCTCCGCCACCGACAGTTACCTTACACGGCCTTCTGTGGGAATGCATCAGCACACGAGCACCCTTCAGAGGTGGCATGGGGAGGGTGAGGCGCGCAGAAATGAGGACGCGTGTGAGCCGCTGCACAATTGAACAATAACACATTCGTGTCGTCGGATTGGCCGATGCACAAACGCAAAAGCGGAGTTCAACCCCACAGTGCGGCGTGCGAGTCCCCGAGTTAGACAGGCGGGCAAAACTCCCGCACGTCTATTATTAGAGTCAAGGCTGCTGCTGCTACTGCTGCTGCTGCTACTGCTGCTGCTGTGGCTGCTGCTCCCTGTTCTGGGCCCTCAGGGGGCCTGGGCACTGGCACGTGGATTCCTGCAATCTACCCCATGTGTCTGATCTGTAGTCCTCCCTCCCTCCCTCGCTCGCTCGCTCACTCCCTCGCTCACTCACTCTGGGGCCTTTTCAGTTAGACACGCTTGGCAAATTCAAGCAGGGGGAAAAGATGAGCTGGTTCAGCGAGAGCAAAAATGGACAAGAAGGAGAAAGGAAATGGATGATTTTGAGTATCAAGGACCCAGATGCATGTACTGGTTGTCAGTTATTAGTATAACATTGGGTTGCTTTTTTTACAGAATGCTAAGGAACAAACATTTCACTAACCTCATCAGGACTAAAACGCCAGGAATAACCAAAACCCGTTCAAGACTATTTCAAACAAATGTTCTGAATTCTTGAATTTGCATGATTTTTAGACACTGAAAACACTGACTCAGTGGTTAGAGCAGTTGCCTTTGGAAGCAAAGGTCACTGGTTCAAATCCCACTCAGGCCTGTTGCGGTGTCACTGGCCCTGACACTGATAGCCCCAAAAAAAAAGACCGTGTGTACTGGTAGAAATACCCTGCGACCCAGAATACTGGATAAGCAGTAGAAGATGACGCGACATCTGCTCACTACAGGTATATAAACTTCCATTCAAGTCATGAAGGGTTGTTCTGTCGCCATGTGTTTGCTGGACCCTTGCACCAAAACCACTTATCTGACTTGGCCATCCTCACTTTGACTTCCACTTGGCTGAGCCCATTCATGGCTTTTCCTCACAAACAGCAGCCAGAGGCAGGGATGGAGGAAGACGTAGGGAGCCACGCTAAACAAAACACGGCTACTACAAAAAGAGGAGCTATAACATACTGTATCAACAAATGCTTCAGTGTTTTTCTTTACAGTGAATTGAAATGGAATACGAGGACCATTCAATGAATTAAATTTAGGTGTGAAGAAGTTTTTTTTTTATAAAGCATAAGAGACACAATATCTTTTTCACATTAGTGTGGACTATGCAGTGAAGGGAAAGGTTCGAGTTAGGAGTCTAACAAAGACAGAGCTCTAAAGGAAAATGACTAGGCACTCAATCAAATAACTCTCAAAGTTAATGACCTGGTCAAGTCACACGGGGGCAACAGGGATGTGACAACGAGATATGTGGCTTGTTCCGGGATAATATGAGGTCATTAAGCTGCAGTTCCGATTCGGCCGGTCACATGAAGGTTTAATCTAAAATTTTAATCATTGTCATCACCAAACTGTTAGACTAAATGTCTTGTGTAGGCTATTGAGCTTCACGACGAAAATTCTGTTTTTTAACAGTGAAACGATAGGTCCAAGCCATTCTCTGATTGCAATAAGAAAAGCTATCATAAAAATGATAAAAGGACAAACTCACACATGGAGTTCTGTACATTACATTTGTCAAATCATTCAGTTTGGCAACTTGTCGCAATATCCTCAGGTAAAGAGACTCACTAATGACAAACCATTGAAGCATCACCACCAAGCAAGAGTCAACAACATTACAAACAGACTTTGCATTTGATGCTTCAATAGCTGAAGTCCGGTCTGCACTGCCATCTAGTGGCCATATCAGCCTCTCCAGTTAAACATGTCTGTTTCAGTGAAACAAGACTCCTTCATTACTACTATGAGGAGGCGTGAAACAAGGAAGAGGGAAAACAAATCAAGAGCAGCACATGAAAGATTCAATCAGGAGCGATGGCATATCCAGGGGCAAGCTTGTGAGGACAGGAACGGCCAAATATATTTTGTTTTCGAAAACAAACTCCAGCAATTGTCCAGCAGACAAGGTCTGAACCTGCACTGGAGAGCGCCTTTCACGTATGAACAACAGAGAAGGAAATACTGCGCTCAAACACTTTCACAACAATTTAGCAATCCCCAAAGGATTAGCAGGGGGAAAGAGCTGAAGCTCAGGCAGAGGAATTAGCTTTTAAAAGAAAGTTGTTGGTTTCAGTTCAATCACTGGGCTAATGCTACACATGAAAAACCAGAGGGAATTAACACAGATCAACACTAGATTTCTTTGTGAGAATAATTTTGAGGTTGGTGACATGAATGTTCCTTGACTACTTCTCTTCTTAAACCATCTTCTTTACCCACAAGAGACAAAGTTACTTTTGAACATTCACTCCAAATACCCAGATAATTGTTATTGATGGCTGTTTAGGAGCACAAAGATGTAACGTGTGTGAGATTTGGCATTTGACGTGGCTTCCTGCAGCAGTGGGAGTGCGGACAGCGAGCAGATCATCTTACCATAGTGCCGTTAACTGTTTGGTCCAACTCTATGACGTGTGGATCAGCCGACTGCGTGTCTGCCACTGTTGGACTTATCTGTGGATGCAAAGCAAAGCCACAGCCGTGTTCTACAAACGTCTTTGTTTATGTAAATTTGACAATCGCAGAGAAAAGGTAAAAAAGAACAGAGGAGTGTTGCAATTGTACTTTTAAAATTGAAAATGAATTATTGACGACCGCCTTTGTATTTGCCATAAATGATTGTATGAGAAACACTGCAGAAGTACAGTAAATACATGGTCATCATCATGATGTCAGGTGAAATTGCTCGGGCGTACGCACAAACAAACCCTGGTCAGCTACAGAGAGTTTAAAGCAATGAATCCTAAATATGAATTTGTTTCACCTGAATAGTTGAGGACCGTGGGCAGTGGCTGTGGGGCACTTTGGGGTGGATGTCAAGCAGGTGGGGTGAGGGAGCGGGAGTGGACCTCCAGCTGAGTTGTTGAAGGACCTTCTTGTAGGATTTGGAGTCAAAGTTTGTCCTCCACAGAAGCACCTGACCAGAAGAGCAGCACAAATAACATGAACTCGTCTCTTCCCATTTTCAGGTAAGAAAATGATGAAATTGACAAATGTTACATGGACACAGATATTCTGATACGAGTGGCATTAAGGGGACTTTCCAAAAGTCTGTTGAAGCTACATCTCTGACAGTCAAATGACATTCAGTCAGCATTATGTCACTCTTGTTGTTGTGCTCAAACAATAACAATAAAGCCAGATGGTGACTGCTTGCCTGTGCTCTCTCCCTCTCCCACATACACCTGCCCACAACAGAGCCGAGTAACCATGACAACTCACAGGTCGGCAGGGACAGTGAGCAGGGGTAGCAGTAGCAACTGGGATGCATCTGGTGGTAGTTCACACAGGGGAGGGAGCATCAGCAGCTTGTTTACAGATTCCATTCTTGAGCTATTACACGTGGTTTCCTTTGTATCAGAGCATATAGACTATAGGCTGATTATGAGGATGATTGGGGATGTCTCGTTGTTTGGAATGAGATGAGCCAGACAATCTGGGCAGAACAGAATTTTTCAACAGATGTAAACACCCGGTTCAAGCTCATTATAATCTTAATATGGACAATAGCTATGCGAGTGTCCATGTAAACATATAAGCTAAGTGTTATGGAGTTGTGCAACCCAAACCTGGCAATCTGCTCCCCCGGAGGCGAAGAAATTACCAGTCTTGTTAAAGGCCACGGTCATTACAGAGCACTGAAAAACATTTTGATAAATCAATTACAAAAAGCTTAGTTTGACAATAACATCAAGGGCTTATCCAGTCAAAATGTTGGAGGTACAGTGGCTCAAATTGCATGAAGCATCTAACGACGCGTCTATGGGTGAACTGAGTTGTGCTGCAGCACCACCTTGTGTCCATTAAGAGTGTAGATGAGGTGTCCCTCCAACAGGTCCAGGACCTTGATTGTGCAGTCAATGGAGCCACTTATCATGTACTTGTTGGATGGGTGAAAGGAAAAGTTATTGATTCCTGCGCTGTGGACTGTTACAGAAGGGAACACACAACACACACAAATGTAATGTTATTATGTAATTGTTTTGAAATAATTTCAATAAGTGACAGAAACGACATAAATCTTACACACGGCACCTTTAAGTGACCATGTAGGAATAAATTAGTTATGCTCTTCAACAAATATCATTTAAAAGAACACATTGCATATAGGGATTCAAATTCAAATGTAATTAATCTGTTTATGGTTGCTGCTTAATCAAAAGACTAAACATATAATTTGAAAGAGACCAAGCATTGGTGGACATCACTCTTTGAGAGTAATTGCAAATTAAAACAAAGGAAGAGTTCATGCTAATGGCAGCAAAACTATGTTTACAGTGGATTACAGTGCATTTCCTCCCCTCAGTTCAGGATAAATGTGGTGAGATGCCATTTAAAAACAGACCTGATTACTCCATTGCTACATTATTATTATAAAAGCGGTGGCGTTCTCAAATACCCTTGTAATGCTGAATGAGCTTGTTGGTGCGTAAATCCCAGATTCTCAGAGAACCATCATCTCCTGAGGATGCGAGGCCTGTGCCACTAGAGTTGAACTCTACAAACGTTGCTGACCTGTAATTAGAAAACCATCAAGTCAGTGACGTAAAGCGACTTCAACAACCAACCATGTAAATCAAACATAGCACTGCCATCTACGTGACTAAGAGAGCAATGAGGTTTTTGTATTCTTTTGCATTTTATCATATCACATTATCCATTAATTTATAATAATTATCAATTGCTTCTCCAAGGTCAGGGTATCATATATGATATGTACTCATTTATGTGTGATGTATGCTAAATTGATTTAACTGTACCATCAGACATATCTGAATAGCAAATTAACATAAAATAAAGATTTAGTAAAACAATTCTGTTCAGTGAGACTAGGATCATATTACAAATATGTATGATAAAAAAAAAAAAAGACTTAATTCAATTCCTCTGCGTGGTTAAATAAAAATAAAAATATAGTTGCAAAAAAAAACAAAAACAAAAACAAAACAGGAAAGTTGTTTTGGGGACTCACCCTTTATGGTCAGTGAAATGGTTGATGCATTGTTTGCTGGTTGTGTCCCAAAGTCGAACTGACCGGTCGTCGGCACAGGAGACTACAAGACGTCCGTCTGGAGAGAATCTGCAGCATGTAAAGACAAAACAACTAGTGGGTAAACACACTGCAGTCACTCCTCACAACAGAGGACGTCATAAAGACAGATGTCCGTCTCTCCAATGTCTTTCGAAAATGAGCGGTAGGAGGAAAAACAATTGACCCCAGTGCAGCATCATAATCCACGATGAAAAACTGGAGAGGACTAATACTTTCTGGATGCACCGGATATATCTGATGCATGAAATATGGTTGAAGAGAGTTTTGATGAGTGGCCTGCACACTACCTGGCACAACGCACCCAATTGGTGTGCTGGTTGAGGGAATAGAGAAAGGACCGTCGGGCAACACTCCACACTTTGACCAACTTGTCATTGGACCCCGTCACCAGTTTATGGCCATCATGAGAGAAAGAGACGCAGCGTACAGCAGCCGAGTGAGCCTCAAACACGGATGACTCGCCGTTCCTTGGACACACATACAGAAATATCATTCAGAATTAAATCCGTGCCAGATTATCGATTCTATTACGTTGTCCAAATAAAAAGAAAATCCTGATTTAAGTAGTAACAATGACATTGGAACCTTACAATGAAGGTGTCCACAGTCTGACTGTTCTATCCTTGGAGCACGTCGCCACCAATTGACCCACTGGGGAGAACTGCACCCCCGTGATGTCATCTTGGTGGCCGAGAAAGCGGAGGGCCCTCAGCTGAGACGACAGATTCCAGATCAGTAGGCTCCGATCGATCGAGCCCGTGGCTGGAGGAAGACAAGAAATGTGACTTGAGGACATTTTGCAAAGATTCAAATAGATGTCTCAGTAAATGAAATGGCCGGTACAATCAGTGCAGCTGCCAAGATTGGAGACCTGCAGAGTTCCTGAGGCGAAGAAACATTTTTAATTCTAAATGATCTCGCTTTGGATCTGGAGATGCGGAGCCACCAGAGTCCCAAATGATCTGCCTTGTATCAGTCTCGCCTAATCATCATTTTACAAAGTTAAAAAAGCAAACTGATGCAAATGATGAGTATTTATTTCCACATGGTGTTATTGACATTTTAGAACAGAATTCAAAATTTGCACACAAAAAAGGTTAATATCGAACATTAACACCAACATAGTCCCCGGGGGGGGGGGGGGGGGAAAGGGCAACAGCACCTAGGGGAAACACTGTAGTGTGTACAGTTTACACACGCTATGCAGGTAGTTTACAGTATAGTTTACGCAGTAGTTTATGGAGTTGCGGGACTATTCTCATGGATCTGACACTGGTCGTTTCCCACTAAACTTTAAAGATTCTCTATATCTCAGTTTCTGAGCCAGTTGATTGGATGTTTTTGAGAACCAAAAGAATAACATGTGATTACAGAGCAATAATGTCTAAACATCTGTTTCATAGCGGCAGGTTTTACCCAGTTGTTTGTGGTTTGGACTGAAGTCAGCACAGGTGACTGCAGCTTTATGGCCTTTGAAGCGTCTCTCCAGGATTGGGTCATCCTGCAGTGACAAGAATCAGAGTCAGTCAGCAAAGCTCTGCATTTTGTTTACAGTGTTAATGGTGTGAGGGGAAGGTTTGAGAAAAAGTCGTAAAAGCAACCACTGTGCATAGATAACACAAGCGCTGGACAAGACAAGGGTAATATCAGTCATATCATGTCATCTTCTACCGCGTATCCACTATTCTGGGTGACGGGGTATTTCTACCAGCACACATAGGGCCTATTGTGGGATATCAGCGTCAGGGCCGGAGACACTGCAGCAGGGCCTGAGTGGGATTCGAACCAGTGCCCTTTGCTTCCAAAGGACACTGCTCTAACCACTGCCTTTAAATAATTATCAACAGAACATAGATCCAGCTCCTCAAACAGTCAGAAATTGTGAAAACATTCGTCTTTTCTGAATTTGAGGGCCTCTCATTCGAAAACAATCCATAATTGCAACAGTAAACCAATGGTGACTTTGTTCATGGTGATGTTTGCTATCTGTACTGTAAATTGCAGACAGACTTGATGTGGGAATTTGGAGAAATTTAAAAAATAAAATACACTATTTTGTATACAAAATTGGAATTGAAAATAGTGAACTTTCTCTAAATTCCCACATCAAATCTGTCTGTAATTTACAGTATTTATAGTAGGCATCACCATGAACAAAGTCACCATTGAGTTACTGTTGCAATTATGGATCGTTGTCAAATGAGAGGGCCTCGAACTCAGAGAAAAGACGAATTTGGAGTGAATAGTGAACTTTATTTTGAAATTTCTCCACATTGCTACAGTAAATCAGTCTGCAAGATATTGCTTTAAGATTCATGACTTAATAACCCCTTTAATAATCATTCCACGAGCGAAATTGGCAGAACAAACATTTTCGGCATTTTATTTTGAAAGCGAAAGTGAGATGTGTTCATTTAGCGTTTTTTTACCATAAAGGCTAGAATAGTCGCACACTTAAATTGACGGTGCGGCTGGCGAATTGTGGGCTCACTTGACGCCAGTCTCAGCTGGTGATCTCGCCGACTCGGTTACCGTTTGCACAAGTGTACATTATCGAAGCAAACACGCCATGTTGCTCAGAGTGACTGATAAAACGAGTAATACACTTACCATAACAGACGCCATCATGGATTACCGACTATGGGGAAGAGCCTCCCGTGAGCGTGATGGTCCGAGTCACTTACAGAGCCACAATGCCGGTCACAGAATTGGCGGGAGAGGGGATTTATCGGATGCTAGCAGAAAGGGTAACCGTCGATAAGTTGTACGTTGCGCGCAGGACCGTGTCCGACCAGTTTCCAGGGCATCTTGGCAAAGTCCAAGCGGATAATTCCACGAGTGGAGTCAATCGTGGGTTGTCGACGCTAAAAGTAACTCCCGTGTCCTTAATCTAAAGGATGGAGTGGCTATTGCCAATAGCCTGCCGGTGAATGTAAGCGATGTGCTGCCTATGATGTGTGGACATTCGCACACGGAGCTAAAACAGCACGGGTGAAAGTGTTGGTACTTTCCTCCTCTCCTCCTGTCAACAAGTGCCCCAGAACAACGCTGTCAGACCTGACCTGTCGAGCCCAGATATCACCGCTCTGCTCCGTGCGTCACTCTCTCCTGATGACGATGGCGATGACGATGAGTGATGCAGTGGTTCATTTTACACCTCAAACATTCAGGAACTCATTCCTGTTATTAAAGTGGCAACAGAAGGCTCACTTGGGTCGCCGTCCCTACAGATGTGGCGCGGTCCTGTGGCAGAGGGTGGATTGGGTGGAGTGAGTCACGTGGTGCTGTGGTTTGGAGAGTGAGATTTTAGACCTGCTCAACAACCCATCACACCACTGTACACAACAGCAACAGCATGAACATGTCAAACCAAAAAAAAACAGAATACAATTACAATGATTATGATGATGATAATGATGGTGATGATGATAATGATGATGGTAATAATAATTAGAGGCGGCAGTGGCATATTGGTTCGAATCCCACTCGGGCCCTGTTGCAGTGTCAGTGGCCCTGACACCGAGTACTGGTAGGTTGTTACCTTTGTTTTAGTGCAAAAAAAGAAAACCCAAATTT
>JAFBJT010109782.1:48535-60296 GCA_016785325.1 Chascanopsetta lugubris
CCTGATCTGATGTCAGACAGAGAGAGGTGAAGCCTCGGACCAATGCTGGGCAGTTATTAATGTGTGTGTGTGTGTGTGTGTGTGTGTGTGTGAAATGAAAATAAGAGAGAAAAATGGGGAAATGGTGATATATGGAGCATTGGGATTTGACCCAATCTTGTTCTGTTATTTAGTCACATGGGAATAAAAAGAGAACACAGACTTTATTATTAAGAACACTTATTTTTTATGCAACACACTTTGTTGACTTTTCCCCTGCATGCACAATAGCCTCTCTTGTGGCGTTAACAGTTCAATCCGGTGACTTGCAGTAACCTGAATGTAGAAACCATGAATCAGCAGTTTTACATGTTCATAGTCGTTGGGTACAATTTTAATTGTCCTCTATTGGTGCTTGGCAGGTAACGATGTACAATAATTGATGTTGGAATAAATGTCCAGAATTATGCAAATATTGAAGGATGGCTTTGTAGGATTTAATCACATGTAATGATGACATTGCATGTTGCAGATGAGACCAAGTGCTGCAGTGAGGCACATGCCAAGGGACTAGTCTGTGAAGAGCAGTACCACAAAGTCTTCAAAGAATGTAAAGTCAGCTCTACGTTGTATCAACACCAAAATCATGACAGACTCCACGATGTTCATACTACAACACTAACTTAACAAAAAATACTAAATTGTGTTATTTTTTTTTTATCAATGATTGTTGAAATACATAAAATGCAAGTAATTGCAGATATGAATCCTACTTTGCAGACGTACCCTTGGCACGTCGATGCACCGTAACCTTTGGGTTTGAATGAGTTATGGCTGCCATAAATTCTGCCACATACTTGGAAAGGGAAGATTAAGGTGAGGGATATTCAGCGAGCACATAAAAGCTCAACTCCAGATGCCTCTAAATTCTGTAGAGTGTACCTTTACCAGCTGTTGAGACATTTGACTGTGAACGGATAAATGTTACAGCATACTCAGTCAGTGGGATTTATCCTCATGGGTCCGTGTAAACCTGTCACTGTTCAAAGTAAGTTGTTGAGATATTAAAGGTGCAGTGTGTTAGATTTGGTGACATCTGTTGGTGAAGTTGCATGTTGTATCCATCACTTCACCCTCACCGTTCCGAGCATGAAGGAGAACCTGTGGTAGACTTCAATTGTCACTGAAACTCAAAAGATGTTTAGTGCATCCACTGTGGCCGACTGTAAAAACATGGCGGTCCCTGTAGAGAGGACCCGCTCTTTAGGTAAATATACATTAATGGCTCAGAAGTGCCAAAAGTGACAAAAAATGTACACACTGCACCTTTAAGGGTAATAGACACAAAAATACATCTCGGTTATTATGAAAATGTCAGCATGTCATTGTTTTTTATAATATCTTTTTTTCTCCCAGTAGACATGACAAAAATGACTGAAATCTTACACACTGCACCTTTAAAGTTAAATTTATAAAAAATAATAAGACCTTTCTGTGGAAATATGCTGAGATGGCGCTCGCCGCTCTTTACAAACACACACTTTGAGATATTGGCAAAACAGCGAGACGACCAGGGCGTTGCATGTTTCGCCACTTTGTCTTGCAAGCCGAACATTTAATTGGTGGAAGGGTGTGTTTGTGTTGATGAACAACCATTGCTATGTCATTGTTTCACCCTGTTCGACATGTTCCCGCTGGAGATGTCCAACTGTAATGGATAGTGACCGTCCCGCTATCAGAGGCATCTCTGAGCGTCTGAGCTCAAGGCCCAGTTTAATTAAGGAAAATGGAGCTGCTGTTGTTTCCTTACATGCAGGAGAAATATTCCGTTGTCCTGCATGTTCCCAGTAAATATGTTAAAGGTGCAGTGTGTAAGATTGTAGTCATTTTTGTCACTTAAAAATATTACAAAACAATGAAATAGGGATATTTTAATGAATTTATAATCACCTAAATGTTTTTTTTTTTTCCATGACCCTAAAATGAGCCGATTAATGTATATTTACATGAGGGGCAGGTCCTCTCTACTGCCGCCGCCATGTTTTTACAGTAGCCCACACCAAATCTCACACTCTGCATATTTAAAGCATATTTTCCATCATTAAAGGCGCAGTGTGTAAGATTTGGTGGCATCTAGAGGTACAGTTGCACGTTGTATCACCTCACCCTTCTGAACATGCAGACTTCAGTTGTCATTAAAAACCAGAAGATGTTTAGTACGTCCACTTTTACCTCAATAAAAACATGGCGGCCCCTGCAGAGAGCACCCTCTTCTCATGTAAATATGCATTAATGGGCTCATTTAAGGTGAATGGAGAACAACATATACGTGTAGGTGATTATATACTCATGAAACATCAGTGTGTAATTGTTTTGTAATATTTTCCGAAGTGACAAAAATGAAACTCTACACACTGCACCTTTAACTGCTGCCATATTCGCTTCAGACTAACCGGAGTCCGCTGGGTGGGAAAGGCTCATTCTGTTCTGCGTCAACGTTGCACCCAGAGTTACGGCAGAACACTGTGAATTATTTCTTCTCCACTGTAACTCCCGGGCGGTCGTGTCACAGCGGAGCTCTCTGCCTTGATCACTGACAAATGTAACACCCAGGTAGAGAATGCTGAAGCTCTGCCTCGCCGACGCCGGGTGTAAATCAGGTCGACCTGGTTGTGGATCAACACAGCGCTCGGTTTCTCCCTCCTGACTTCCTGCTGTCATACCTCACAGCGAAGTGCGACCCCTAACAATGACGAATCCTGACTTCGGGAGTGTCTGCGCTCAGACACACTGTCGCATATCACGCACAGGATGTGCATGTGTAGGCCTGAGCTGAAGTTGCCGTCTCTGGCTGTGAATCCTGATGAATGTCCTTTGATTGGTATTGTCGTCATCATCATGATTATTTATTTGCTGTTGTCATTGCG
The DNA here is from genome assembly GCA_016785325.1 of Chascanopsetta lugubris. Lineage (NCBI taxonomy): Eukaryota > Metazoa > Chordata > Actinopteri > Pleuronectiformes > Bothidae > Chascanopsetta > Chascanopsetta lugubris. The sequence continues at coordinate 51,442 of JAFBJT010109782.1, forward strand.
CGGACGAGAATAGATTCGACGTGGTGTTGCTGACTGTGTGAGGGCCCTGGACGAGGTGTTTGTCTGATCATATCACAGTCTCAAAAAAAAACTATTATTATATCTGTAATGTGAAAAATGATAATTTATATCACGTACAGTATTAATAATATTAATGTTAATGTTAACATTGCTAGGAATAGGATCATAACTACACCTTTGTTACACCTTAATATGATTATGACTTGACCAAATCGATGTGTTACTTTTCGATAGATTGTTGACGTTTATAGGTTCATTGTGTTTTTGATTAGCGGCCTATTGATTCGCGCTGGATCTGTGTTACAGTGGAGTCGACGTAGAGATCGCCAGGAGATGACGATAAATCAAATGTCGAGCCAAATCGAAGCCACAGCGAAAACAAAGCACAAACCCTGAACTTTCACAGGAGTCATTATATCGATGCTCAGCATTGTGAAAGTGCTTCTCTCAGATTTCGGGGGGGGGGGGGCAGAGGGGGAAGGGAGCTGGATTTCGCTTCAGACTAACCGGAGTCCGCTGGGTGGGAAAGGCTCATTCTGTTCTGCGTCAACGTTGCACCCAGAGTTACGGCAGAACACTGTGAATTATTTCTTCTCCACTGTAACTCCCGGGCGGTCGTGTCACAGCGGAGCTCTCTGCCTTGATCACTGACAAATGTAACACCCAGGTAGAGAATGCTGAAGCTCTGCCTCGCCGACGCCGGGTGTAAATCAGGTCGACCTGGTTGTGGATCAACACAGCGCTCGGTTTCTCCCTCCTGACTTCCTGCTGTCATACCTCACAGCGAAGTGCGACCCCTAACAATGACGAATCCTGACTTCGGGAGTGTCTGCGCTCAGACTGTCGCATATCACGCACAGGATGTGCATGTGTAGGCCTGAGCTGAAGTTGCCGTCTCTGGCTGTGAATCCTGATGAATGTCCTTTGATTGGTATTGTCGTCATCATCATGATTATTTATTTGCTGTTGTCATTGCGCGGACGAGAATAGATTCGACGTGGTGTTGCTGACTGTGTGAGGGCCCTGGACGAGGTGTTTGTCTGATCATATCACAGTCTAAAAAAAAAACTATTATTATATCTGTAATGTGAAAAATGATAATTTATATCACGTACAGTATTAATAATATTAATGTTAATGTTAACATTGCTAGGAATATGATCATAACCACACCTTTGTTACACCTTAATATGATGATGACTTGACCAAATCGATGTGTTACTTTTCGATAGATTGTTGACGTTTATAGGTTCATTGTGTTTTTGATTAGCGGCCTATTGATTCGCGCTGGATCTGTGTTACAGTGGAGTCGACGTAGAGATCGCCAGGAGATGACGATAAATCAAATGTCGAGCCAAATCGAAGCCACAGCGAAAACAAAGCCCAAACCCTGAACTTTCACAGGAGTCATTATATCGATGCTCAGCATTGTGAAAGTGCTTCTCTCAGATTTCGGGGGGGGGGGGGGGGGGGGGGAAGGGGGGGGGGGCAGAGGGTGAAGGGAGCTGTATGAAAAGACCACACCGGTTACAGAGGGAAAAGGAATAGACAGCCCCTGATACTGGATAAGAATAGTTCTCTCTTCCAGGCACATTATGGTGCTGACAGACTGATAGAAAAACCCCTTTTTCCAGCGTTGCTCTCAAAGGGCATGTCTCCCACACATTTACAAAGCAACAGAAATAAGCACATAACACTCGCATGCACACACACACACACACACACACACACACACACACACACACACACACACACACACACACACACATATATCCACACAAACATTCACACGTTCGCTCTCGCCCTCAGCTTCTCTCTGCCATCCCTGACACATAGGGTCCACTTCACAGCCCCAGACAGTCTGGCACCTCACATCGCTCCCTCACTCTTTGTGGCCTCATTACAGTTCCAGTGGCATGACACCTCATTCATGCCGAACGTGTGGCAGAGGGAAAGTGTCTGGAGTGCCGCCTCGTTTCCCTCTGAAGGTTTTTATACTCGATCGTATCGCATCCGTCAGGAGGACGCAGCTGCTCTCAGCAGTGACGAGTGCAGTGTGTAGGATTTTAGGCATTTCTGTCACTTCTGTCGGTAGAACAAAGGAAACAATGACGTAATACATGTATGATCTACATGATGGTGCGCATGAGGAGCGGGTCCTCTCTACAGGGGCCGCCATGTTTTTACAGGAGCAGAGTGGATGTACTCAACATATTTGAAGTTTGAATGACAGCTGAAGGCCAATGAGGGTGAGGTGGATACAGCATGCTTCACCCGGAGCTGTCACCAAATCTTACACACTGCACCTTTAATGGTTCAACAGTGTTTCTCAACTGGTGGGTCGTGACTCAAACAGTTAGGGGGGGAAATCCTGAGCCTTTATTTTGAAGGGGATCTTTTATGCATCTAACTGCCGTTTATTCACACTCCGTAACAGCAGGTGGCGATGATTCCTGGTAATGCTAGTTTTTTGTTTTCCTCTGTTAGCTTTAGAAAGGGAGCTAAAGTTCCAATTGTGCTAAAAAAATATCTTGTGACTCGGGACATTTCTAGTTAAATACTGAAAAACAAAACATAAACAACATAGAGCCATCACACATAAACATGCTATATATTTTTTTCCACTTAAACTATGAATATTCATATCAGCAGTTTCCTCTTAAACAATTGTCCCGATATAGATGCTTTCAATTGATGTACTTCTATATAATAATATTATATTATGATAAAAAAGTAAGCATTCATATATCTTGAATACTGTCTCCTGACCTCTGACTCGACACACGATCTCCTCTCATGATTGATCACTCTTAACAATATAAAACACAATGCAAGCCATTAAAGGTGCAGTGTGTAAGGTTTTATTTTTGTCGCAATTACAAAACAATTACATAAGAGTCTATAATCACCCTAATGTATGTATGTTTTCCCATTACCCTTTAATGAGCTACCTCATGTATATTTTCATGAGGAGTGGGTCCTCCCTTTGGGAGCTGCCATGTTTTTAGAAAAGCCCAGAGTGGACACAATAAACATCTTTTGAGTTTTAATGACAACTAAAGTCGACCATAGCTTCTCCTGCATGTTCAGAAGGGTGAGGGTGAGGTGATGGATACAGCATGCAACTTCTCCACTAGATGTCACCAAATCTTACACACTGCACCTTTAACTTAGAAATAAGTTTAACTACAGCTATAACAAAGTCAGTTGTCATTGTTGGGTAGAGTGGATGGTTTTCTCATTTCAGATAAATGAGTTGGAAATGCAGCCAAGAAGCATATTGAGATGTAATTGAAGCAGATGTTGTCCAACTCCGTCTGCGGCGGTAAATAGAGTGTATTTTTAGGGCCTAGCTGCAGGAATAATAACCGCTTAAATGAAATTTAACAGGAATTAGTCATCCCTCCCCACCCCCCTCCACCCCCTTGTGATGAAACCATTGAATGAGTGCCATCCATCCATTAGGCTAAACTTATTCTGTTTGGCAGCAGGAGCTTTTGGCTACTACAGGCACCACCAACCTCTGGAACAGCTCCAGCCGGAGGAAAAGCAAGTTTAAGACTCTGTATTCAGATAAATGTGGCTAACTTTTCATGTAAGTGCTTGGGAGGCGTTATGGGTAATGGGAGGATCAAATCTCCACACGATTAAAAACACATTTGCACATAGATATGTATTTAAATCGAGGGGCGACCTCCGGTGCAGACGGATGAAGCACAATAGGAAGTGAAAAAACGTGCAGTTCATAGCGTAACCACTGGGGGCTGACTCCCCATAGACTCCCATGTTAAAATGATTTGAGGTGAATGAAGCATGTTTGAAGCCTGGTACAAACTTTGGTTTTGGTCTCAATCAGTCACATGTGTTACCTTGACAACTGTATGGGGGGGGGGGGTTCTAACTTGCCCCCCCCCCATTCAACACCTCAGCTGGGATTGAATCCTGCTCTCTCCTGCTGGTGCCCTGCCGCCCTTGGGTCCGGGCCAATCTGATACCTTACCCCCTCTTTTGGTGATAGCGGAACCAAGAACTACAAAGACCGCAGAAAGGACTAATTATAAGAATAGCTTGTTGACGTTTTAGATACCTCGTCCCCTCTCGAGCAATTTCACACGGGCCCTGATGAAAAGCAGCGATAATAAAGGCGAGGATGGGCCAAGGCGAAACGAGTGGGGAGCAGGGTTTATTGAAGTGGGACCCACCTTGTGTTTTGTCGGAAACACAAAGAGCTTTTGCATGATAATGCAATTCCTAGGAGGTCTTGGAGGAGAGCGACTGTTCCGCACATCATTAGCAGAATGAAGTCCTCGCAGATTAGACTGTGTGTGTGTGCGCGAGCGTTGGTGCATGGCGGCGTTTACCCACCTGTGTTTGGGAAAGGATTGAGGGGTGTCTCTAAATCCCAGTGCTTCCCCAGTGGGTGCAGAAACTCTGCAGCACTTTACACGCGTCAACACAGCGGCCCTCAACTGCTTCTCAACTTCTTTAAAGGTGCAGTGTGTAAGATTTGGTGACATCTAGAGGTGAAGTTGCATGTTGTATCCGTCACCTCACCCTTCTGAGCATGCAGGAGAACCTATGGTAGCCCTTGGTTGTAATTAAAGCTCAAAGGATGTTTAGTACGTATGACCACTCTGGGTGGCCCCCACAGACAGGACCTCCTCCTCATGTAAATATACATTAATGGGCTCATTCAAAGGTAATGGGGACAAAAATGTTCAGGTGATTATAAATTCATGGAAATGTGAGTCTGTAATTATTTTGTGATATTTTTAGAAGTGACGAAAATTAACAAAATCGTGCACACTATACCTTTAAATAATAAATCAATCAATGTAATTCATCATGCATTAAGTCACTGCATAGTACGGAGGACGGAGATGTATGAGTGATAACTCATTAATTTAGGTGATTATACATTTGTAAAAATGTCTGTGTATAATTGTTTTCTACAGATAGAGAGACACAAATTGACCCATATCTTACACACTGCACCTTTAAAATGTCTTTAAAGGTTTAAAGGCATTAGCTGGCAGCAGCGTTGGCCTCCTCAGATGATTTGCCATGTCACTCACCTCCCCCATCTCTAGCCAAACCTGAGCAGTTGGAGCAAAGTGATAATTATGGGATGGGGGATGATTCCTGGGGGAGAGGGAGGGAGCACACAGAGGTGATTCGCCACACGGAGCCTTTGTTTGGGCCTGTGTGAGGCTCACCAGTGCTCGCTCGCTCTTTCAGCTTTAATCTAATTAAAAGCTGATTAACGATGTGCAGACTGGCATCGCCGGTGCCGGGCACAGAATCCACCACTGTCCTGTTAGTGCTAAACGCTAAATGAAATATTGGTCGTAAACAGTCTAGACTGTTGTAAACAGGAGTGCCTAAGTGCACCCCGAGGATCACTGTCCTTGCGTACGATCAAAGGGGACGGTCGGACGGAGCAGAGGAAGAGTCGAGCGCTGGCGGACGTCCAATTAAGATGCGTCTCCTCCGAAGGTTTCAGTCCGAGCGATATATTCTGTGGACGGTGCTTCGGATTACATTTGAGGCGTTAACGCTTTTATTGTGCTCTGTGAGGGAGGCGAGCACAAATGCCAAGGTCTCAGTTCAGTGTGGCATAATGATATTCCTGTGAATACACAACAGTCATGAGAGGAATGAATAGAAGGAGGGGAGATACAAACGGTCCAAGGAGAAAGATGCGAGAGTGTTTATGTGACAGGGAGTGGGTGGGATGAAGAGGTCGACATGGAAACACTTTCATGGGTCCACAGCCCATCTTTGTGATTGGTCTATAACAGGGGTCAAAGAGTGCGCTGTAAACAACAATAACTGATGTTTCCTTATGATACAAACATCTGCAAACATTTCCAACAGACTCAAAATGTTATTCAAACTTTAGGTCAACGCTAACCTTTAAAAAAAGTTATATATTATTTTTTCGAATGTATTTATTTATTTGTTTTAATTCAATTGATACACACATTGCTATTGTTTTGCTGCAGCTCTACTACTACTACTACAACAAAACAATGATAATAGTAATAATGATGATAATATTTATCATATTATTAATAATCGTGATAACAATAATACTAATGATGATGATGATGATGATGATGATAATGAATTATGCAGGGATCCATTTTCAAAACACAGTACACAAAATCCTTGCTGTAGGAAATGGGGGCGGAACGGCGCACTGTCAATCAAAGTAACCTGGCCTTGTTCCGTATATGTATTCCTTCTTGCCTGTGATTGAACCATCATTGCGTGTGGATTCCTATCACATACCATAACACACAGATATCCCTGTGAGGCTCCGCCTCTTTTCTTGCAGAAACCACGTGCATTTTCTCTCTTGCGTAAAACTTGCGGTCATTTAAAGAGCTCTTGTAAAATGCTGATTGAGATTTAAACCACACCTGCTTAAGCGTTGGCCCACTGCGCCTCGGCCGGCCACTGATTGCGCTGTGGCGCGATGATAGCACGCGTCTCTGAGGTCACGACCCCTGGTCTGTGATTACTCGTGCTTTGGGTTTTAGTGTGCCTCTGATTGGAAGATGGGTTCATTGAAGATGGCAGGGGAAGTTCATCTCTTCTCTACTGTCTTTCATTGAGTATAACACACACACACACACACACACACACACACACACACACACAAATACATACATATGTACATACAGCACGTGCATTCACGCACACAATCCAGATTTATGCAGCTGTGTAGTTTGAAGCAATAATATCTCTTTCTCTCTCTCTCATATGCTCGTAGGCACACACACACACACACACACACGTGCACGCGCACACACACGCACATGTGTGTGCACACAACTACTCAAGCACATGCACACCACACAGTAGCATTTTCCTCACACTCTCTCTCAATCTCACGAACACACACACACACACACACAAACACACACACACACACAAACACACACACACACACGCGCGCGCGCATAGGACAATGCACAGTGCCCTTGACCAAGAGTGTGGTATCATGTGGCTATTAGAGGCCGTGTTGTTTATCAGGGTGTTAGAGAGGGAGAGAATATTACCTGGGAAAATTGACCGCAGCTGTGTGAGCGTGTGTCTGTGAGTGTGTGTGTGTGTGCCGGCGTGTGTGTGTGTGTGTGTGTGTGTGCGCGCTGAGAAAAAAGCCTATATCCTGCCCACCTCCAAGGCGCGAGTTAATCCAGAGTATCCATCACACTCGAGCGTGCAGCCTCCCAAAGGGGAGGGGCCTGCGAGGCCGGAGGAAGTGCTCAATGAGAGATGGGTGCTGACACTGACACAGACACAGGAAATCCCTCCGCTGTCCAACACCATCGCAGCCCACATCCTGCATTCCTGATGAAGAGGGGAGCCCGGGACAGAGGGTGCACTTGTTCCGACGACTGCCGGCCCCTCTCTCCATTAATTCATCGGAATTCAAGGTGAAACAGGGCCGTGTTTCTTCATACGATGGTGAATGTAACTCCGCAGCTCCACGCCTCTTCCTCAATTTGCCCCCCGGAGGCCAAGATGGATGTGAGCGTGGGATCACAGAAGTTATTGCCTCTAAACGAAATGGAATCACATCCTCTTCATGTCAGTGAGGCGAAACCTGGGCCGGAGCCACGCGTGTGTTTTCGGTTGGCCCAGGCCCCCTCTCTTCACAAAGAGCTGGACTGCGCTTCTCGAACCAGAACCCTTCAGTGTTGACATCTAGTGGTGAAGTTGCATGTTGCATCCTCACCCTCACCCCTCAGAGCATGTAGGAGAACCATATGTGGCCCTCAGTTGTCGCTAAAACTCAAAGGATGTTTGGTAGGTCCACTCACGGCGACTGTGTCTTCCGCCTCGTTGCCCGTTTTTAAATGAACCGGGATCCAGGAGAAGTTGGGATTCAGCAAGATGATGACAAGGGACTCGCCCACAATTTGCTTCAAACGCAGAAACCAACGCGTGACGTCACGGACGCAACGTCCGTCTTTATCTACAGACTGTGGACAAACAGAGGTGATGCTGTCAGTGCCAGGACCAATCACCTCTCACCTGCCCAATAGTCTTCAGGCCTTTATCTTCAGTCTTCATTCTAGTCATTGCAAACCCCCTCACACACACACACACACACACACACACACACACACACACGCACACACACACACACCATCAGGCCCCAGGATTATCCAGGCTTATTCCCAACGACTGCACACCTGAGGTCGACCTCAGCCCCCCCCCCCCTCACGTTTCCCTCTTTCCGTCCCATCCCTCATGTTCACTGTCTCACTCCCCTGACAACATCCATGCATCTCTGTGGACTATTTACCAGACAGCTGTCTCATCCAGCCTACAACTCTCCCAGCTCATATCCACTCAGTCACGACTCCCCCTCTCCCCTCTCCCCTCTCCCCCCTCTTTCTGCTCTCCTCCTCCCTTCCCTCCATCCCCCCTCTCCCCTCTCACTGTCTTCCCTCCCTCTTCCCTTTCTATCACTGTACTACTCTTCCTGCCCTCAGGTCACCTCATTTCCTATCCACTTCCTGTCACTTCTGTTTTCTACCTCAATCACCCCCCTGTTCTTTCTCTCTCTCTCTCTCTCTCTCTCTCTCTCTCTCTCAATCTCCTCACCTCTCCACCAGATACGAAGAGGAGATGTAGCATTTCAGAAATTGACTGTAAGTTGGAATTTGTTGAGCCGACATTCCCCCCTGACAACTTAAAGGTGCAGTGTGTAAGGTTTGGAGATGTCTTTCGGTGAAGTTGCATATTGTATCCATCACCTCACCCTCACCCTTCTGAGCATGTAGGAGAACCTATGGTCGACCTCAGTTGTCATTGAA
>JAFBJT010109782.1:60305-73638 GCA_016785325.1 Chascanopsetta lugubris
TGTTTAGTGCGTCCACTCTGGCCTATTGTAAAAACATGGAGACCCCTGTAGAGAGGACCTTCTCCTCATGTAAATATACATTAATGTGCTCATTTAAGGGTGATGGAAAATAACAAAACATTTAAGTGATTATAAATTGATGAAAATGTCAATATGCAATTGTTTCGTAATATTCTTAGAAGTGACAAATATGAAATCTTACACACTGCACCTTTAAATGTCCTCTTCGGGGGCCGCCATGTTTTTACAGTAGCCCAGAGTGGACATACCAACCATCTTTTGAGTTTTAGTCTACCATAGGTTCTCCTGCATGCTCAAAGGGTGAGGGTGAGGTGATGGACACTCCACCTCTAGATGTCACCAAATCGTACACACTGCACCTTTAAACTTTTTTTTTCTGCCTCTCGGGCTCAGGTGAACACGTGCGTTGCCCAACAGGAAATATAGGAAGTGTTGTCTATATATAGCGTCTATATGTGAGCCCCCCCTCCCTCTTATTCCTACTCTTTATCGTTCCCTCCCTCTCTACCTCCCTCTATCTGTCTCTATCTCTCTCCATACGTCTGGCAGCCTCTCGCTGCTGCCTGCTTTCGTTTGAGTCTGGATGAGGACGTGACTTGCCTGAGTAAAGAGAACAGGCACTCAAGTTGATGCTCAAACACTCCACCCTCTCTCTCTCTCTCTCTCTCTCTCTCATGCACACACACACACACACACACACACCTTTGCTCTGAGTGTCTCCAGGAGCTGCTAAACACAAACTTACACGGTGCACATGTCGGGCTCAGCCACTAATTGCAGCCCTCGGGCGGGTGTTTTGGCCAGCTGCTGTGAAGTGATGGAAAATGGAGTTAAAGGTGCAGTGTGTACGATTTTGGTCATTTCTTTGTCACTTCGCTGGTGTGGACTACAAAACAATTATATACTGACATTTTAACAAATGTATAATCACCGCTATGTATGACTTTCCTTTACATAACCCGAAAATGAGTAAAAATGTCGATATGTAATTGTTTTGTAATTATATTTTTATAAAGTGACAACCTTTAATGACAACCGAGGGTTCCCAAAGGTTCTCCTACAAGCTCGAGAGGGAGGGATGTAACATGCAACTTTACACTAGATGTCACCAAATCTTACACACTGCACCTTCAAGGATTAAAAAAAAAAAGTCTGTTTGCACACAATGCCGTCTAAATGAGCAGGTTTCAGTGTTATGTAACGTATACAGATGGAAAAGCATTCTGTTCCTTTTCCTTGTTTGGCTGTTGCTGGCCCGACGATGTGATGGAGAGTGGGTTTCCATGGCAACCCCTAGTGCTATCATCGTCTTGTCTTTCATCTCTTGATATTGTCTAACATCAGAAGAGAGCCTTCACCTTTGCTGGAGATGTTTGAGATTATGAGAGGGACAGATGGCAGCAGGGAGAGCTGGAGGTGCAGTGTGTAAGGTTTGGTGACATCTGCAGGTGATGTTGCATGTTGTGCCCATTTCCCTTCCTTTGCCCTTCTGAACATACAGGAGAACCTATGGTAGACTTCAGCTTTCATTTAAACTCAAAAGATGTCTTGTAACTCCACTCTGGACTACTATAAAAACATGGCGGCCCCCATAGAGAGGACCCTCTCCTCATTTAGAATATACATCAGTGGGCTCATTTTAGGGTAATGGGGAAAAAACAAAACATTTAGATGATTAAAAATTCATGAAAATGTCATTATGTAATTGTGGATCATGAGGATCCAGTTAGAGCCAAATGAATAGTGAGGTCCAGCCATTTATACCTGCACCATGTCTGTGTTTGTGTCGGTCTCCTGTTGCCCCATGGCTGAGTGTGTATGAAGTGTTGACCGGGGCAGCAGGATTCTCATCATGTGTCAAAGCCATTTTTTCACAACACACACGCGTGTTTCCATCAGCGGGCAGCAGAAGCGGACAGCTGTCAGTGCCACGCCCGTTGGCGAGGAGCAGTTTCCACAGGTTTATCTGGAGCTGTCAGCGACAGCAGACACTGCAGTCAGGCCGCGTACACATGACTGATTACACAGAATTACATCAAACTCTCTCTCTCTCTCTCTCTCTCTCTCTCTCTCTCTCTCTGTTATATTCAAGTTCCTCTCTTTCTCCCCCGTCTGTCTTTTTTCAGCGAGTCTGTGAAATTATTTTGGATTATAAAAATGTTAATGATCTCCAAAGGGGAATAGTTTTGTTGCAAAGATGTTAGTTAGAAAGGAAAAGAAGTCAAATGTTGAAAAAAACGAAGATATAAATAGTAATAACACAGCTGAACAAATGCTAATATCTGCTCCTTATGAATATTTAGGTGTTAAGCTATGTCCACTAAAACAATACACAGAATGAAATATCATTTAAAAGTACAGTGTGGTGAATTATGGAAGAAAACGAGCCCACCATCCACTTTCGGGTCGCGACCCACCACTTGAGAATCGCTGCACCATGTCATGTTGCTGCAGTATCAGTGCTATACTGAGGGGGAGCTGTGGCTGAGGGGGTTAGAGGAGCTGTTGGATTCCCGCCGTCCCCCCATTCCGTATGCTGAAGTGTCCTCGGGCAAAGCCACCGAACCCATTGTTCACCACATCGTCCCACAGATACAAGAGTGCAGCAAATAGATGCACGGGGTGAATGTTTGAGTGACAGGGTGAATGTAAACTGTTACTGTAAAGCGCCTTGAGGAGTCTTCAAGACTTGATAAAGCTCAGCGATGTAAATACACACCATTTACCAGTTAGACGGTGACAGCGACAGTGACTCGGGACCAAAGACTCAGAGTAAGTGCACAAGTGAAACCACAAACTGAGTCCAGGCATTTCTCTTTTATATCTTCCCTAACAGCCTTTTTTTGGCACGCACATTAAAAAGTGATTGGAAATGAAACACATTTGTAAATGATGTGGTTCAGGGCATGACAGCCTTGAGTCCTTGTTGTTATTGTTGACTAAAAGCATCTGGATCACCGACATGCAGCTTCTGCGCGTGTCAGCCATGGAAGTAACAACACCTGCTCACGGTGCCGACACAGATAGAGCTTGTACATCACACGTCCCCTGTGTGGCAGCGTGTTGAAGACTGGAGCCCCCTCTTACTGTCTGACAGCTGTGTGGAAACATGAGGCCACATTAACTTGTGAAAACCATTCGTTGACTTGCAGCGAATATGAAAGGCCTTTCCACAACCCCGGCGCCACTTGGAAAGTGACATATGTTGTCAATATGTTTTTCATCCGGGGGGAAATAACATCGTTACCTGACGGAGACTCTAATATAAGCCAGCAACCTCCTCCTCCACCTCGGGCACCGCATCACTATTACATTAGCGGGAGGAAGACGAGAGACAAATGACTGGAGTGTCATCACTCGGCCCGTTTACATGACGCACAAAACTCCGATCGTTATCTTATTATTTGAGTTATCCGATTATTCGATTGCTCGTGTAAACAGCATGCTCCGATTTCCTTAAAGGTGCAGTGTGTAAGATTTGGTGACCTCTAGAGGTGAGGTTGCATGTTGTATCCATCACCTCACCCTCACCCTCCTGAACATGCAGGAGAACCAATGGTCGACTTCAGTTGTCATGAAAGCTCAGAAGTGTTTTGGTCCGTCCACTCTGGGCTACTGTAAAAACATAGCCCGTAATGTGGAACCGCTACTGGTATGAATATGCATTAAAGAGCCACTTATGGAGTGGAGGCGTTGGCGTGGACATCACAGTGTCTCAGTTCGGATGCTGCGCATTAGCGTGAGAGCCCGTCCATCAGGACCGGAGCGAGGACCAGAGCTCTCCGGTCACTACTCCGTTAAGTCTCGGACAAAAGCAAAACCGAAAACCTAACCCTAAAGAGACGAGAGGAGAGTTCACTCAAGCATATAAACTAATTAATCGATGTTTATTGATACACCACCGCGCAGTTCTGTTCAACAAGACACGACCGTTTTGAAAACAACAGGAAGTTTTAGTCTGAGGTCATTACGTACGTACGTCCTGCGATAGAAGTCCGATAACTGAAGGGGCTCATGTAAACCGTGGTCTTTACATTATCTGATTACTTAAAGGTGCATTGTGTAGGAATTTGGTCATTTTTGACACGCACAAAACAAGTACATTACATACAATACATTTTCAGGAATGTATAATCACGTAAAGGTTTTTTTTTCCGTTACCCCAAGATGAGCCCATGAATGTATACGCACATGAGGAGAGGGGTCTTCTCGTGTTTTTACAGAAGTAAAAGTGGACGTACTGAAAACCTTCTGAGCTTTAATGACAACTGAAGTCTACCACAGGTTCTCCTGCATCTTCAGAAGGGTGAGAGTGAGGTGATGGATACAACATGCAACTTCACCTCTAGAGGTCACCAAATCGTGCACACTGCACCTTTAAGGCGTGTAAACCCAGATATCTGATTATTATTTATCTGATCACTCCCAGTCATCTGATTTCTACCGTCCTGTAAACGGGCTCAGTGTTGCGGCCTGATACCTGCCAGGCACATTCTTGAGGCAGCCACAGCGCGAGACCCACTGGCTCTTATCTTTTCATCCAGGGGTTCAGGGGTCATTCAGGGGACTTTGTTAAAGGAGCAGTGGATGTTCCAGACGATTTGAAGTCCCTTTGGCTCCCAGAGGCCATACGTCCTGTCTGGACTAAAAGCCCACAGCAGGGCTCTGCCGTCCTGTCGGCACAGGAAAGAGGAAGCACTCCCCTGTCGCCGCTCAGGCAGCTCGCTGAAAAGGCTCCCACTGCGCTAAACGGTCGGAAACCGGTTTTCACGGGCCAGACTTTTTGGGAGGACCGAAGCAGGACCCCTGCTGGGAAATGGCAAAGATGGACGGATGGAGGGACCGAATACGCCTGTTACAGCATATTCCCTTTGTGCCTTCTGTGGAATCGCCATCTGACCCTCCCCCCCAACCCCACCCCCCCACCCCCGCCCCCCCTTCACCCAGCCAATCACACCGGGACATGAGCTGATGGGTATGCTGTCCAAGAGAAGCTCCGGCCAGTCGCCACCTCCTGTTTCCTTTTTTCAAGATCCAACGAACGAAGGCCAAACCACCATGAGGCTATGCTAATGTGCTCTGCCCTGGGGCTCCTCATAGAGATGCCAATCTGTGGTGCGGGCCAACTTAGTATGAACCCTGTCAGTGTGACGGGGTGAATGGCCGGTGAACAGCCTTCACGGCCCGGCTGTGGTCTCTGTTTTGTCTCCGCTCGTCTCTGAATCTCTCAGGAGGGCTGCGGAGAGGGAGCGGGGGGAGTGAGCCTCCGTAACTCCAATTCTGCCAGACTACCCAATTCCTCGAAAGTCTTACCCAATGCACCTTTAAATTCTCTGCATTTTAAGGAAAATCCAAAAAGTGCATCTCAGGGACACAAGGTATTCATACGTGTCCTCTTCCGTCCACAATGTAAGAAAATCCATATTTCATGTTATCGGTGTTGTACTTGGTCAATCAGCTTCATGTAACCCAACAGGTTTTCTCCCATCTGAGAAAAGTGTCTATAGCATTACAGAGCGTCAGCGCCACCTACTATTACGAAGTGTGAGTAGCCGGCACTCAGCTGCATCAAAAAGATCCTTTCTTTCCCAGCCCAAGGCCTGCAACCCTCTTTTTGGTCACGACCCACCAGCTGAGAATCACTCACCTTGAGGAATGCACTACAATGGCATGTTTTGAATCAACTAAAAGTGACTGGAGTCAAATTTATTTTCAGTCTTACCTTCATGGAGGAGCAGATTTGAATAGAAATGAAAGAAGGTGGAGTGGTGGAAAGAGAGTTGCATTTACGTGCAGCCCATAACTGACCTGGATTCACACCTGACTTAAAACGCGTCTAAAGCATAGAAATGGAATTCTGGAATACGTCTCATTCCCTGGCTGTTTGTCTCCCAGCTGCACTCAAACCGTGCCGTGGCAGCAAACATCGATTGAGTCCGACCCAATCGAGTGGATGTTTGCATGCCTGCATTGACACAATACAAAATGTCAATGTCAATGTTTTGACAAATCAGAACACAGCGTTAGCAACACAGAAAGTGTCGATTCGCTATCAATTTGCAGGTATTTCATAAACAAGTTGACAAATAAAGATTTTCAATTTAGTTCTCTTTGGCCGTCTTACTAGAGCGGGGGTGTCAAAAATAAAACCGGCCGGCCGGAGGGTCCAGTCTGACCCGAGAGGTGTCTTTGCAAGGTGTTAAAATGACAGAGAAGACATTAACTGCAAATTTGAAGTAAAAATAAGTGCAATAGGGGCGGCAGTGGCTCAGTGGTTAGAGCAGACGACTTTGGAGGCAAATGTCACTAGTTCAAATCCCACTTGGACCCTACTGTCACTGGCCCTGACACTGATACCCCCTATGGGTAGTGGTAGACATGACCCAGATTACTGGATACGCGGTTGAAGATGACATGACCAGTATCTGCTATTTTCAAATTTGTCCACTGGGGTTCACACCAAACATCCTGTGCCTAGAACTTTTTTGCTCTAAAACAAAATGGAAAACTTTGGACTTGACTTTGTTTGTAGGTCATTGTGCTAAGATTTCACTGGCCCCGCCCACTCGAGATCAAATCGAGCGTTTGTGGCCCCTGAATTAAAAACAAAGTTGAGTACCCCTGCACTAGAGGCGTCACGTGACCCAGTGAACTGAAGTGCAGGCTTTGACACCGTTTGTGAACACCGTCCATCTGGCTCTCATCCAAGCAGCATCACCATACATGCATAAGCACCCCCCTTCACACAGAGGCCCCGGCTAACCTCTGCCAATTTACCTGTTTTCTTTCTGCGGCTCCATCTCTCACCTTTTTGGTTTTTAATGAACCCGGACGAGTCACGACCATTATTATACCAGTGGCACGCAGCTTTTAATGATGTATGCTTTTTTGAGCCATGGCCCTGCTGTGGCAGTGCCCTGCAAAGAGTCTTCATTAACACTGCAGCACTCTGCCCATCTGTCTGTGTGCTCTTGTGTAGAGACACTCTGAGATTAAAGCAGGGGTCTTGCGGGGCTAAATTTGCGTCAGATGTGGACTGAGGGGGAGACTGGATGTCTTCCGGCCTCACCGCGTTGGAAGGAGCTCATTTGCTTTATTTATGCAGCTTCTCTTGGGAGGAGGATGTCACCCTGTGGTAACGGCTCTGCTCTGTAAGTCCCGCTCCTTCCTCTCTCTCTCCATCTGCACTTGGAAAACTACAGTTATCACGTTTCTCTACACAAAATATTTTTTGCTGTCTTCCATGACAGACAATATTCCTATGAAGATGTCTTCGTTGCTAATGAGCTCGACTATACCACACATTCACATGAAGCAATACAAAAGCAATAACAGTATAAGAGGATATACAAATCCCCATTTTCCATCAACTAACAATAAACATAATTTCCATAGCAAATGGATGTTCAATTTATAAAAAAAAATTTACGATTTATTCATCGTAAAAAATGACAACATATACAGGTATATATTGTTTTAAAATTATACATATATATAATTTTAAAACAATAAAAATAAACAAGTAATTTAGATAAATTTAATGATGTAATTTAGGTTCCATTGTCTAAGTATTGAATAAGAACGTTCCACTCTTTAACTAAATTGCCCTTGGGAGCAAATCCTGTTGATGTTTACATTTTCAGTAAAAGTATGAAAATCTCTTTATGTAAATTTTGGAATGTAGACTATTACAGACAGAAAACTGTTAGAATGCTTTTCATGCCTTTATTTAAGATCAAAATATTAAAATCAACAATAGAGGAGATAGTTTGGTTTGGCTTCACTAATGTTAAGCACTGATTCACATAATTGGCTGCTGCGATTGGCTTTGGCCATGCAGAGTGGTTAGTAGTTGCACCGTGTATGAGTATAGTTTACATGACGTCCATCAAATTCTGAATTGCATCATCATTTCTGCTGTTTCATATTTATATAAACCCACCATCTCTCCATGGCCCTCCCCATACAGTCTAAACTGTCGTGACCCAAACACCAGTATACCCTTGATTCAATGGAAGTGCTGTGGTGATGCACGTGTCCTGGAAAGTAGAGCAGTGACTAAACAGCGCCGGTTGTGTGGAAGCAGGACGAGAGCGTGTACGTGATGTAGCTCACTGGATCGATGAACATCGCTCGCTGCCGTGCCGGGGCCGAGGAGCCCAGTGTATATTCTGTTCCGCATGGATGCGGCCGACTATGGCTGCGAGTTGTTGTATATGTCTGTGCGCACGTGTGTGTGTGTGTGTGTGTGTGTGTGTGTGTGTGTGTGTTTATCCACTCCTCTCCCATCAGTTAATCTCTTACCATCTATCAGCCTGTCACTCTGCCACACATAGGTTTTAATTGCAGTCCATAGTGAGGCAGCTTGAGGCCTCTTCATTCTTTAGCTCTGTGCCGAGCGTCGCTCAATCACTATAACTTAACTTTGTTGTAACCCAGTTTTCATTCAGCGCAGCTCCGGCTCCTCGGCGCGGGCGCTAATTGAACCTCGCCTGGATTGCGGGAGTTGTCACCGTTGTCTTGTGCTTTGAAGAATTACCCGCTGCTCCGCTCCGCTCACCTCATTTAGGGATGAGCTTAGATCTTAGATTTTACGCATATGTTAGTGAATGTGCCCGTTTGTATTTGCGCGTTTGTGCGGATCAAGGCAGAGCTGTGTGTGTGTGTGTGTGTGTGTGTGTGTGTGTGTGTGTGTGTGTGTGTGTGTGTGTGTGTGTGTGTGTGTGTGTGTGTGTGTGTGTGTGTTTGTCGGACTGTGAAGCAGAGCTCAGCAGGAGTCCTGCAAGGAGGCCACAGTTGTGTGCGTGATGTTTGCCACAGTCATAGGAGAAAGAGACACGCTGAGCTCAGTGGGAATTGGTTCTGATTTTATTTACACTTTAAAGGTGCAGTGTGTTCGATTTGGTGACATCTACTGCTGAAGTTGCATATTGTATCCATCGCCTCACCCCTCCCATTTGCATGTCGGAGAACCTATGGTAGCCCTCAGTTGTCCTTAATGTTGTTTAGTACACCCACTCTGTGCTATTGTAAAGACATGGCGGCCCCCTTAGGGTGAGCGTGCTCCTGGTGTAAATATCCATTAAAGGTCTCATTTTAGGGTTATGTAAAAAAAAAAAAAACAAGTCATACATCGGGGTGATTATACATTTGTATATAATTGTCATGTAATTATACATTTCTTTAGATAGAATTGACCAAAAAAGGACTGAAATCTTACACCCTGCACCTTGATGGTGTAGGTGATGGATACAACATGCAACTTCACCTCCAGATGTCACCAAATCTAACACACTGCACCTTTAAACCAATTCCCTTATCCTTATTGAGATTTCTCCCTTTCTGAACCAGAGAATGTCTTTCACTTGGTGTCTTCATAGCCGAGACCCGCTGACACCACTGAACTCCCTCATTCCCTCCCAACCTCAGGTAAATCCGCTGCTGTTGTCGTTATCAATCGTCCCGTTTGAATCCTCCGCCCACTCGCTTCCTGTTTGTTAGGCTGAATTACAATTCAGAGGAGATGAGCTGTCAGCGTGACATGACCTTTGCTTTGCGCAGAGTGGCCCCTGTATTCTGTGACAGACTGCAAACATGATGGGATTAAGGATGTGTCCACAACGGGGAGGTGTTGTGATGTGGAGGGCGTGTGAGTAAATGTCTCGTTCACAGTGAGAATAGAACGCGGGACGCTGTTTGCAAGCTGTTGAATTATTCTGCTTGGTTCGAGTCACACACAGTATGGTGGAGTCTGAGTGATGGAGAAGTATTTCTCTACCAGAAATGATACATGATGATGCAAAGGAAATTAGAATGGAAATGGAAGTGTGCAGATTGGTCATTTTTGTCATTCCTAATAATATTACAAAACAATCACATACTGACATTTTTAGGATTTTATAATCATGAACATGTTCAAAAGTTTTCCCCATTACCATAAAATGAGCCCATCAATGTCTATTTACATGAGGAGTGGGTCCTCTCCATGGGGGCCGCCATGTTTTTACAGTATCCCAGAGTGGACGTATTAAACATCATTTGAGTTTGAATGACAATTAAAGTCTAACATAGGGTGAGATGATGGATACAACATGCAACTTCCCCTCTAGATGTCACCAAATCGTACACACTGCAGCTTAAAGTGTGTATGTGTGTGTGTGAGGATGGTCCCGCAGTTTGCAGCCACCAGACCCAGAAATATGAGGAGCGTGCAGGATGCTGCTGAGTGTCTTGTTTGTACACGCTCCCCTCTTGTGTCACCCCTGAGATACTCCATTGATGTGACTCATGTCTGAACACACGGCCACAACCAGGAGACTGTGCGTGACGACTCCTGCCTCCGTGAGAGCGGCACCTACAGTCACATCTGCCCGACTCGGCGCTTCCTCCCACTTGTATTCCGAAGTGGGGCTCGCCGGGATCCAGAGGGGGAACGCCACAGGGATGAAAACCGAGAGGCAACCTCCGGCGCAGACGGATGAAGCACAATAGGAAGTGAAAAAACGTGCAGTTCATAGTGTAACCACTGGGGGCAGACTCCAAAAGGGAGCAAATCCCCATAGACTCCCATGTTAAAATGATCGTAGAGGTGAATTTAACACGTTTACAACCTATTACAAACTTTGCTTTTGACCTCAATCAGTCACATTTGTTACCGTGACAACTGTACAGGGGTGACTTTGTTTTCTAACTTGCTTATTTTATTGTATTGACGTTTAAACGTATGCACAATTAAGGGCATGGTCTCTTGACTGACACCCGAGTCGACCTGGCACGTAACGCGGATGAGGTGACGGCGCCACGAGCCGACCCACAGCTCCGCTAGGATTCGGCGAGATGGAAAGATGACACCCACCATTTGCCTCAAAACCGCTTCGCCGAAACCAACGGGTGACGTCACGGACGCCACTTCCATCTTTATATACAGTCTATGATGAAATCCCATCCTTTTGGAGTGTTAACAACTATGTCGCTGTGTCTGTGTCTGGCAGTGGCACAGTTTGCCCATGCAGGCCTCAGCTCTCTGCAAATTATGGGTGTGAGCTGTGGAGTCTTTCACAGCTGTGTTACTCTGGCACAAAAATGGCCCATTTCCCTCTTCCTTCACTAAAAATGTCAGTCAATTAAAAAAATAAAAATAAAAAAGCGGAAGCTCTTACTTTCCCTCAGAGGGTATTTTATATATATACACTTTTAAATTCAGGGCCAAGTAACATTCTTTTTATAAAAGATTCTCCATCTCAGAAAGAGCGGCGAGGGCCTTGTCAGCCCTTGTGCATCAATCAGACAGCGCTGCTATACAGTGTGTATCCCTCCCCACATAATGCTGGGCTTTTCAAATAGAACCTCCAAAGTACTGGCCTCAGAAGATATGGATGGAAACAGTGGGATGTGTTTTCTTTAATTCTACCCTTGATGGATAGAGAGGGGCTTTTAAACTGCTTGGACCCCATTGTAGAGGAGAGGGAGGAAGCTGTTGAAATGGAATTTCTATAAAAGACAGTTTCAAGTTTCAAAGCATCAGCTAAGTTATGATCCAACCAGCAGATACAGCCTAAAGTGAGAAATACAGCTGCTGTGAAAGCTTTATTTGTGTCTTGGTTTCCAAAACTGAAACTAGTGTTACACTGTACCAGAGGGGACAAGTACCTTTTAAACGTGTCCTTGTAGTAAACACACAAGAGGGACACCCACTGTGCATGTCCCCCTCCTGGCAGAGAATCTGAGGCCTGTGGTGTTCTAAGTCTATCGTTTTGGTGTTTAAAGGAGCAGTGTGTAAGATTTGGTTGACATCTAGAGGTGCAGTCGCCTGTTGTATCGTCATCGTTACCCTTCAGTGTGTGCCGGAAAACCAAACTGTCATTAAAACTCAGAAGATACATGTCCAGTCTGGGCCACTGTACTAACACGTAGATATGTACATGTAAATATACATCGATGGACTCGGTTTAGGGTAATGGAAAAAAAAAATCTTACACACTCCACCTTTGATCATGTCAACGTCCTTTCCCACTTAAACTCTATTGATCCCATTAAGTAAATATCCCAATTTTTTACCATATTAACACCACGTCCCGAATTCAATCAAAACCAGGAGACAAGCGCTGCTGTAAATAAGACCTGATTGTCAAAATGTGGATTTCAACATCATCAACATCACCGTTGTAACCGTTAGTCACCGTTTGTGACTTTCTGCGGCTTGTTGCATCCTCCATTCAAAATACATGACTCCAGAGGAATATGACTTTGATGGCAGAAGGATCTGTGTTCTGACCCTTTAATTGAATCCGTCTTTGTCCTGTTGATCCCTTAGCGATGAACCCGTCTGTCCAGAATATGAAAAAAACAAATGAATGTGAGATTTGATTTGTCCATGCCTCTGAGCCGAGCCTCCCTCTGGAACACCGGGATTGGTCAGAGCAGTCAAATCAAACACGTCTCCTCCTTGTGTTCCCATTCATTCCCATTTCTAAATTAAGCCGACTCCTTCGTAACCAAGTGGGCATCTTCTGCTTTCCGTGCCGTTCACCATGAGACTTTTCCACTCGGGTGGTGGTATAAGTCAAGGTCGTCCAAACTCATCTGAACCGAGCTTCTTCAGCGTTTCCTTGTGCAGAGGAACTCCCCCTCGTCTCCGTGTCTCTACCTTCACAAATGCCTAATTGGCCTCTTCTGTCTCTCAAGGGAATCTAATCAGTGACTGTGTGTACTGTGTGTGTTTGTTTGTTTTCCCTGCAGGCTTTGAGCTGCTGTATCAGCCAGAAGTGGTGAGACTGTACCTGTCGCTGCTGACCGAGAGCCAGAACTACAACACCTTGGAGGCGGCGGCCGGCGCTCTGCAGAACCTCAGCGCTGGACAGTGGACTGTGAGTCTGATGGGGGGGGGGGGGGGGGGGGGGGGGGGGGGTGCTCCAAGGTATGCAGAATCCACTGTCTACTCAGCTCCCTCCAACTATTATTTGAGCTCATTTGGGACATTTTAGAATATTTGAGAAAGCATAATCGGTCCACTATAGGTAGAAGTAACTCTGAAGGCAGAGTTACAAATGCACGAGGCAGCAGCTGGACGCCAGGATGGTTGAGGACTGAAAAACAAGACAAGTTCAAGGTTGAAGGATAACAACGGTCAGGTAGACACGATTGTGGACTGGGATTCCAACTATTTTTGTTGATTATTATGTTTACTGTAGCTTGTCATGAATGTGTTCATATTCCTGTTAGCTTCGTCAAAACAACGTCATATAGTTGAAAATGGTCCATAGGGTTTAAAGGCAGTTTTTGGAAATGCTATTTGTTGGAGCTTCCAGTAGTA
>JAFBJT010109782.1:73969-96428 GCA_016785325.1 Chascanopsetta lugubris
TTCCCCTCGGGTGGTGGTATAAGTCAAGGTCGTCCAAACTCATCTGAACCGAGCTTCTTCAGCGTTTCCTTGTGCAGAGGAACTCCCCCTCGTCTCCGTGTCTCTACCTTCACAAATGCCTAATTGGCCTCTTCTGTCTCTCAAGGGAATCTAATCAGTGACTGTGTGTACTGTGTGTGTTTGTTTGTTTTCCCTGCAGGCTTTGAGCTGCTGTATCAGCCAGAAGTGGTGAGACTGTACCTGTCGCTGCTGACCGAGAGCCAGAACTACAACACCTTGGAGGCGGCGGCCGGCGCTCTGCAGAACCTCAGCGCTGGACAGTGGACTGTGAGTCTGATGGGGTTGAAGGGGGGGGGGGGGGGGGGGGGGGGGGACTGTCTACTCAGCTCCCTCCAACTATTATTTGAGCTCATTTGGGACATTTTAGAATATTTGAGAAAGCATAATCGGTCCACTATAGGTAGAAGTAACTCTGAAGGCAGAGTTACAAATGCACGAGGCAGCAGCTGGACGCCAGGATGGTTGAGGACTGAAAAACAAGACAAGTTCAAGGTTGAAGGATAACAACGGTCAGGTAGACACGATTGTGGACTGGGATTCCAACTATTTTTGTTGATTATTATGTTTACTGTAGCTTGTCATGAATGTGTTCATATTCCTGTTAGCTTCGTCAAAACAACGTCATATAGTTGAAAATGGTCCATAGGGTTTAAAGGCAGTTTTTGGAAATGCTATTTGTTGGAGCTTCCAGTAGTAACAATAGAATCATTTGTCAGATTCTATGATATTGTAAAACCTCACGACAACAGGCTACACTGAGGAAAAAAAGAAAAATAGATACATGTATGGTTGTTCAGACTTCTAAAGGACTATATATAGTATATATCAGCCCATTGGTGAACACTACACTCTCACAACAGATGAACATGCACTGACCGTCCATTGTTGGAAGCGGCATGGAGAAGACAGTGCAGGGAGAACAGCTTCTATGGTTGAGCATTGTGGGAGTATGTGTTCAAGATGCACACAAGTCTGATCAGGTGACCGGAACACCAGCCAATCATTCAATGAAATGATTGATCATGTATATTCCAAGGGTTACAGAGAGCAGTTTATGTTCCTGTAAGAAACATCATTTTAGAAACCTGTTTAAATATTTACATTTGTTTTGGGGCGTACATTTGTGAAGAGGATTGGGAAGAAGTAGTCGGATGTATCATTTGCATATGTTCAAAGTGTTCCAGGATTACCTACACTACCTCTCATTCGATTAGTGTGTATCCTGTGAATGACCTTATTCATTTAAAGGTGCAGTGTTTAAGATTTGGTGACATGTAGCGGTGAAGTTGCATGTTGTATCCATCACCTCACCTTCACCGTCCTGAACATGCAGGAGAACCTACGGTCGACTCAAGTTGTCATTAAAACTCAAAAGATGTTTAGTATGTCCACTCTGGGCCCTTTTAAAAACATGGCGGCATCCGTATAGAGGACCTGCTCCTCATGTAAATGTACTTTAATGGGCTCATTTCAGGGTAATGGGAAAAAAATAAAGCACTTGGGTGATTATAAATTCATAAAAAAGTCAGTATGTAATTGTTTCATAATATTTTTAGAAGTGACAAAAATGACCAACATCCTACACTCTGCACCTTTAAAGGCGATTTCTTATTCTGACTATTGAACCAATCGGGTCACTGCTGTTAGAGGAGTATTGATACCACCCATTTATCTTGAATTCATTTTTTTGCCGAGGAGCTTTCATGTGTTTGGGATTCAATAGCTCCAGCAGACTTTGAAAACGAGTGCACGCCACAACTCTCCTCCCTCTCTGATGATGGATGCTACGAGAGCCTCTCCAGCCAGGTTCCGACACTTATTCCAATTAGAGTGGAGCTGTGGAGTTGCTGCGAGCCTGTCTGGCTTTACAGGCACCAGTGAAGGAGCGGTCACTGATGTGTTTCAGCGGCCTGGCTGCGTTCATCCCCCCCCCCCCCCCCCCCGCATTATCACCCTAACGCTTTTCTCAACACTCGTGTGTCAGACTGTAAACACATCCCTCAGTTATGTGAATTCCTCAGCTGCACCGGCCCGTTACAGCTCTAAGTTTCCATCCCGCGAACATGCTGAATAATTCAGGGGGTAGTGATTTCCAGCTAAGGTGAACATTCTGAGGAAAAATCCCTCTCCTCCTCTCTTCATGTATTTTTTTTTTCTTCTGCCGTGTGGAAGCTGATGAGAATTCTTGGCCGGGCTTAAGAACCTGCAGAGCAACTAACCCATCATCGCTCTGTCACATATGCTCGCCACACAAAGCATGTACGCGGCTGCTTTGGACGATACCAGAGCTTCTTTCTTTAATCCTCCTCATTCCACTGCTTTGCCCCCCCCCCCCCCCCCTGCCCCCCCCCCCCCTCCCAACACTGAACTGACCCGTTTTCCAAGGCTCACTACTGCCACCCGTTGGTTCAGCTCTGCCCTTCCTTGGCTTAATTACATCTCTGGGGTATCGGGACTTTGACGAGAGACCCTTTCATGGTGAACTTAGCGTTTCATGTTACAAAAAGTGAGGGATAAAAGTCCATTGATGTTTAAATGACGACAGATTGTCAAATGTCCTCTCAGAGCCCTCGCTGTGTAGCGTCGTGAATTAGTCAGGACCGTAAATCCGAGCGGTGTGTATCTGTAACTCTAGTCAGACTAAAGACTATGTGGCCCCTCAGTCCACCCTTGAGGTCAAAGGTCGATAAGGTAACCCTCTCTCTGCCTTCCCAGTGGTCCAACTACATTCGAGCCACAGTGCGTAAAGAGAAGGGTCTCCCCATCCTGGTGGAGCTGCTGCGCTCCGACTCCGACAAGGTGGTCCGGGCCGTGGCCATCGCCCTGCGCAACCTGTCCATCGACCGCCGCAACAAGGACCTGATCGGTACGAAGCTTCAGCCATTCATACAACAGCAACACAACATATCTATCTATCGATATACAAATATATACATAGCTGTATACACACAGCCAAGCCCAAAAGTATTCATACCCCTTGACTTAAAGTTCTAACAAGTTTTTTTTTCATTGGAAACAACACAGGCTTTTCCCAAAATATTAATACAATGTACAAGAGTCATCATTGTGGGGCAAAAAAATCTTTTATTTACATTTGAACAAAAAGTGGCATGTCCAAAATTATTCATACCCCTTGCAAACTATCTCAGCCTAAGGGAAAATTCAAGGTTCTATACCATTCAAAATAGTCCTAACTGTTCTATATTTTCCCAATTACCCAGATTAATTGGGAATAGTTGAAAAAACAGCAGCTTTCCCTCAGTTGGTTTATGGACATGTCTTAACATGATTAAGACAAAGGAACTCACTGAGGACCTGTGACTGCACATTGTGGCTGCTCACAAGTCAGAAAAGGGCTAAAAGGCCATATCTTAATGTTAATGTTTTCAAGTTCCAGTGGCTGCGGTGGTGGGAATGCATTGGGAGTGCTTTTTCAGCCAAAGGATCAGGGAACCTAATCACAGTAAACAGCACCATGAAAAATGTGCAGTACATCAATATTCTCAACAACATCAGACAGCTTGTAGAGAAACTTGGCCTTGGGCACCACTGGACATTTCTGCATGACAACAACCAAAAACACACTGCAAAAGTGGTTAGCGGACAAAAACATGAATGTT
Source organism: Chascanopsetta lugubris (assembly GCA_016785325.1). Classification (NCBI taxonomy): domain Eukaryota; kingdom Metazoa; phylum Chordata; class Actinopteri; order Pleuronectiformes; family Bothidae; genus Chascanopsetta; species Chascanopsetta lugubris. The sequence goes on from JAFBJT010109782.1 coordinate 77,650, forward strand.
TTGGAGTGGCCCAGGTGCAGTCCTGACTTGAATCCAATTGAGAATCTATGTAGCTCAGGGTGATGCCGAGGAGACCCTCCAACTTGAGAGGTTTGGGGCTCATCGCAAAAGATGAATGGGCAAAAACACCAGTGGAGCTGGTCAGCTATTAGATGAAACGTTTGATTGCTGTAAAAGGCAATAATGGCATTTCTATTGATTTTTGAGAAGGGTATGAATAATTTTGGACATGCCATTTTTTGTTCAAATGTAAATAAATGCTGAGAAATGTATATATTTTTCCCCCCACAATGATGATTGTCTTACATTGTATTATCTTTTGGGAAAAACCTGTCGTTTAAAAAACAAAAACAAAGCTTTAAGTCAAAATCTGTAAGGGGTATGAATAATTTCAGGCTTGACTGTATATATATATATATATATATATATATGTATATATATATATTTATTTTTAATTTATTTTGCCATGTTGACTAAGCACAAAACTCACATCCTCTGAAATAGACTGGGAGAATTATTGTTTGTAATCATCCCATTCCTTTAGAATGGCAAGTGTAGTCCTTGCCTTTCACATTCAATATACACACACACACACAAAGTGCATCACTTTTCTCAAGCACACATGACTGTATGCTGCTGATGCAGACCACAGAGGTTCCATATCTTACCCAAAAGCTTGCAGAAGGGTGCTGGACGGATGGCGACTGTTTAGTGGACTATCCACTCTTAGCCATCCGAAGGAGGAAAGAAATCTGCTTTTTGTTGCTCTATGCAAAGATGCTCTTAAAAGTTCATCCGAAGGTAATATGGGGCTTTAACGGCCTAATGTTGCTTAATCCAGTGTGTATCCTGCAAAGCAGTTTCAGGACAAATCTCTCCCGTTGTACAATCTCTCCTCCCAAACACTTGCGCTCAAACCTCTTCAATCTCTCTCATTTAAAATGGAATGTCACATGAAGTCCTGCATCTGGAAAGAAGCAAAGTAAAATCCAATAAGCAGCATGTCTGAGCTCACCTGCTTGATAATATCCATACCAACGTTTCCATTTCAGGGAGTTATGCCATGCGGGACCTGGTGAGCAATTTGCCCAGCGGTCAACAGCGACCGGCCAAGAACCTGGAGGAGGACACGGTGGTCGCCATCCTCAACACCATCCACGAGATCGTCACCGACAGCTCGGAGAACGCTCGCTCCCTCATCCAGGCCCAGGCCATTGAGAAGCTGGTCGCCATTAACAGGACCAGGTAAGACTGAATGCATTTGATTTCCTTTACCCAGATTCTCAGTTCGTCGAATGAGTTGTCGCCATCTTGTTGCATGAACCTCTTTTAAATTGTATACAAAATACCGACAGTTACGAACCAAAACGGCCCTAAACAGACAGCTGGATCGACTGGCAAGAGCAATGAAATGTGCAATGTAGCGCATCAACAAACACATTAAGTGGAATTGTTTGTTTTCATAGTGAAAACACACCATCTGGTTCCTTGAATACTTTCATATTAGAAGATTCAACAGGGCTCTACACATCACCAGTTACCATATTGGTCGATGAAAATGGGACAATCTGCTGTCAGTTATATCGCACCCATTCCATTTTGGATGAAGTTCTGTGATTGGCTTATTACAGTCACACTTATGCAAATACACCAGAGGTGAGGCTACAACTCCGGTTAGTGAGTCTGCCCTGTTCTGCATGGCGCTCAACCTCAGGGAATTTTAACTCGCATTTGTTCAAATGTGTGTTTGTGTACATTTGACTATTTGATCATTTCGTGACTGGACTTCTGTCTATTCCTCTGTTGACATTGACAGTTAAGTCCAGCCCACTCATTTCCTCGTCTCATTATGCAAGCGCTGGAGGGGTGCTGACCAGTGTGTGTTCATCCCTGCTACACTAGGTAGCGACACACCTGTAGCAAAGTTTTGTAGAAATCTGTTCGGGCCTGCGTGGTTTATCTCAACAGAGGCACTCCTAGAGAGACACACAACTTATAGAGCGCATTAGCATTTATCTGGTTTTAAGTTGCCACAAGGACCATGTGAAACATAAAACCTGGCTAATGCTAATGCTAATATGAACCCCCTCTTCTAAGCAGTTTAGACACCCCGTCATGGATCAAGCAGAACAGTCAGCTATGGTAAGCTAGCGGCAAACTCGTACTTTGTCAAATACATATTCTCTATGTGCTGTACAACGTAGACATGAGATGCCCACCTTCTCATTGTAGTTACGTTGTTATCCCAAGGGTAAACAAACCAGCGGGGTTACCTTTCTACGTTAGCATCCAATGCTATTTGACTTCCAGGTCAAAGCTCTCAAGGCAGACTTTCAACTTTCTCACACATTATCTGGTTGTGAGGAAACAAGATTGAGAGGATTACAGCCTAACTAACATGTTTACATGTATATTTGAACCGTTAGTTTTCTGTCAGACTCACACAACAACAAGATTTTGTTTAGCTAGGCATCCTCCCTTACGTCATATCACACACTGCAGTTCAGACAGTCTGTGCAACTGTCTGTGAACCGAACAGAAACAGTGTGTTCATATTCATACACACACACACACACTGAGGTGTGGGCTGGAGACATACTTAAATACATATATATATTACAGATAATTACAGTGTGACCTTGACTGTAATTTGCATCATGAGTCTTTATATTAGTATTCATGGAGGATAATGTGGTGTGTCCCTAATGGGCAGAGCTGGGCGACCACAACACCACAGTCTAGCAAGCCCGAGCCCACACACTCACACACTCACACACACACACTCACACACACACACACACACACACACACACACACACACACACACACACACACACACACACACACACACACACACACACACACACACATACACACACCTCTTCCCACCACATATTAATTAACAGTCTTTCAGAACCGCAGGGCATTGTTATACAGGGGCGCCTGTGAAGCGGCTGCTTATGCGAGTGAGTGATTAGTCGTTCCTTGAAGTTCTCCCCAACAACGTAATAATGAGAACAAACACACATGATGGAGAGGTGTCGTAATGTTAACCGTTCCGATGTAGAGTCAGGCCGCACAACACTATGGGATGTATGAAGGAAGAAAAATCGAGCCTACGTTCTAACCTGCCTAGTTCTTCCACAGACCAACTCACTGGGATTGGTCTAACCCCAATGAGATCAGCATACTTTGAAGTGAGACTCCGCCCCCCATGTAATTAATAGGGTTGGCTCAGAGGTGGCTAATGAAGGAAAATGTGCACTCATCTGGCCATGAATTAAAAACTACACCCCAGAGCCACTCGGGGGACTTGTAGGCTTTGAGCGCGGAGATTGATAGCTACAATCGCACACACAGCCGTCCCTGCTTCTTCGAGGTGAGAGGGAACCTCTGATTTGAATTGTTTTAACTCCTTTATTCATTTTTCAGCCAATCAGCTCGCGAAACAAAGGCTGCTTCCCATGTGCTGCAGACGGTGTGGAGCTACAAAGAGCTTCGAAACGCTCTGACGAAGGACGGCTGGAACAAAAGCCACTTCCAGGTACACAACCTTTGCTCGTTGTGAAAGGTTGTTGACACATTTGTGTATTTTATTGTCATTTTTCGCCTTGGAAAGAATCACATGTCTCTTTAAAGGTGCAGTGTGCAAGATTTGGTGACATCTAGAGGTGAAGTTGCATGTTGTACCCATCACCTCACCCTCACCCTTCTGAACATGTAGGAGAACCGATGGTAGACTTCAGTTGTCATTAAAACTCAAAAGATGTTTAGTACGTCCACTCTGGGCTCCTGTAAAAACATGGTGGCCCCCATAAGGACCTTCGCCTTCTATAAATTTACTTTAATGTGCTTATTTAAGGGTAATGGAATAAGATGAAACATTTAGGTGATTATAATTTCATGAAAATCTCAGTATGTAATTGTTTAGTAATATATATATAGAGGTGATAAAAATGACCGAAACCTCACTGCACCTTTAAAATACTATTCTTAGGTTTGTAGTGTTTTGTTTGATAATTAGACTTTCATCCTAATGAACTCTGATAGATGCATATAAGGGGAATCTTCCGTATGAGTTACATGTTTTCTGTGTGTTCTCTCAGCCCACAGTGACAGCCACCCCGAAAGCAACCAAGAATGGAAAGCCAGGCTATGACGACACCACTCTGCCTCTGATGGAGAAAAACCAAGGTCAGTGTGAGTGTGTGTGTGTGTGTGTGCGTGCGTGTGTGTGTGTGCGTGTGTGTGTGTGTGTTGTGGTTTGTCTAGAGGACACATGGGTGGGAATAGGTCAGAAATACTGCAGAGACCCTTAGCAAGATTAGAAACAAGTAAATGCAGGAATGTTTATTATTCTTTTCTTTGACACTTTATATCCTTAAACCTTTATTGTTACCTTTTACATACATTTCTAAGTCAAGTCTTTCTTTAATTTCCTGAATTTTCTTTAGAGACCAGTGATAGAAAGAATATCCTATGAGGACTATTTTCAGCAGTGGATGAAAACGCATAGGTTTAGACAGCATTATGTGGTCCCACAAAGGTCTTCATTTCAATTTACACACTCAGTTTTCATACTTTTAGGATCAGTTTGTTTTTGGATTTATTCACTCTCATAAGAATATCAGTAACTTTATTGCTACAGCACCTTTCAGGAACGTAGATGTTGCAAAGTGCTCCACGGTGGCAATTGAGCATGAACATTTATGACAACATTACACAAAATAAAAGTAGAAAACATGTCGCCCCCCATAGAGAGGACCCACTCCTCTTGTAAATATACATTAATGGGCTCATTTAAGGGTAGTGGAAGAAAAATAATACATTTAGGTGATTCTAAATTCATGAAAACGTCAGTATGTAATTGCTTTGTAATATTTTTAGAGACAAAAATGACCGACCGCATCTTTAACAAAATACTAACCCCCACTGTGTAACAAATATATGACTCCTCTTGTTTTTCTTATGATTACTTTGAAGTGTCATGTTTACCACAGTATTTCTGCCAAGCCCTGTGTGGTGGGGAAGCTGTGATGCGTTATGTGTTGCAACAAGTTCTTTCAAAGGAAGCTCATTAAAAGTGCAGTGTGCAAGATTTCAGGCATTTTTGTCAAATCTAAAAATGTTACAAAACAATTTCATACTGACATCTTTATGAATTCATCGCCTAAATGTTTTTTTGTTTTTTTTCCATTACCCTTAAATGAGCCCATAAATGTATATTTACATGAGGAGCAGGTCCTCTCTATGGGGGCCACCATCTTTTTTCAGTAGCCCTAAGAGGACATATTAAACATCTTTTGAGTTTTAATGACAACTGAAGTCTACCACAGGTTCTCCTGCATGTTCAGAAGGGTGAGGGTGCAGTGGATACAACATGCAACTTCACCTCTAGATGTCATCAAATCGTATACACTGCACCTTTAATTGGGAATCGGAGGTTTTGATGCGTGCTGCAGTCCAAAAGGTGGTGTTTCTGATTTTTTTTCTAATCCTGGATTTTGATGTCATAAGGTCAGCGATGATGAGAATTTCTCCTCTCATACTGCGCTGGAAGATTCTATTGCTCCGTCCAATCAAAAACTAATGGGTGGCGGTTTTCATTATCAGCAGCAGCAGCAGTATGTTTGTATGGGGGAGATTTGTGCAGCGCATTGGCTCGACAACAAACATCTCTTTGACAGAGAAGTCTGTGGCACAGCAGCAAATTTCTATCTCGGCTGCTTTATTTATTTATTTGTTTGTTTATTCGTATTGATTTATTTCTTTTACGTCCACACATGCGTGTTGAGCGCTCATGCCTGGCCGCGCTCAGTTTTGCGTGATCCAACCGCTGGCTTAGAACCATTTCCCTGAAAAGCAGTTTTGGCCCAGTGCGCGTGTGTGTGTGTGTGTGTGTGTGTGTGTGTGTGTGTGTGTGTGTGTGTGTGTGTGTGTGTGTGTGTGTGTGTCTGCTGCCTGTATACACATGGCATATGAATGCTTTTCAGGCCCCAGGGAATATGGCAGTGGTGATATGATACCTATGGATGAGCTGTGTCCAGGTAAGAAGAGCCAGACTGCATGAGCCAAAGACGAGCTCACTCTCCTCTAATCTGTCTCCAGTGTCCCATCATGTCCACATCTCTCCCACCAGTTTCTCAAGCCTAGCCAATGTATTTTCTTTTTCTTTAGAAAAAAAGAAAAAAATGTAAACCACTCATCACTCTAATCTTGGTCTAATGGCTTTGGACTGGGCTCAAGATAAGTTGTTCTTTGATGCTTGCGTGCAAGAGCCCTCTCTCAACAAGCTGGGCCTTCATTAGCAGCTCCATGCCAAAACATGTGGGTGGTTCTCCACTAAATGCATAATGAATACACGCTCAATATATCAGAGGACACATTTCCACTGCCGCACTTACTTCAGAGTCAATTATTCTGCTGTGGTTATAACTATGGCTCTGCAACTGTGACAGTCTGTCTCTTCTAATGTGAACAGAAATCAGCTCTGTTGTGACTGAGGGAAAGATAGAATAGATGCTTTGTTATTGGGGTGAAACATGTTGTTTTGATTCTGATCCTTTTGGGGCCTTTATACACCAAAAATATAATCTCTGAGATTGAAAAAAAAAAACATCAACCACCACCAAGGACATAAAAACGATTGTTTTCGATGAGGGTTGGTTTGGTATAATATCCTACATCAGCTGGGAGCAGTTTACCAATCACAAGAGACAATGCCAGCTGACCAATCAGAGCAGTCCAGCCTTTTTTGTGAAGGAAGGGCAGGGGGACAAGTAAACCCGAGTATCTCCGTAAAGGTGCAATGTGTACGATTTCGGTCCTTTTTATCAACATATTTCAAAACAATTTCATACTGAGATTTTCATGAATTTTTACTGAGCTAAATGTATTATTTTCTTCACATTATCCTTAAATGAGCCCATTGATTTACATTTACATGAGGAGCAGACTCCTCTCTACGGGTGTGGACATACCACTCATCTTTTGAGCTTCAAGGGCTACCACAGGATCTCCTGCATGCTCCAAAGGGTAATAGTGAGGTGATGGATACAACATGCATACACACTGCACCTTTAAATCCATGGATGTAAGTAGATACCAGAGACCACTTGTGCAGCTAAAACAACAAATACACGCTCCTTAAAATGAACAGGTACAACTATCAGTATCCACCACATCCCGACTGTATCCCATTGTTTAAGTGCATTGTTGACTTCAACATTTCTGCATCACTCTTGTATCGGGAGATGTCATGAATACATGAATGAATGATAAGACAACCACTTGATATGTGTAATGCACTGAGCGGTGAAGTGATTGAATATGTGCATTTATCCGCTCGCATGAGTGATTAAGGTTGGATGGATTCAAATTGATTCTTTTGCGAGGATTCATTTTTCATTTAGTCCAAATATTGATCAGCATTCTCAATAATGGCGTGCATCTTCTATGTCAGCATAGACACTGGTATTCTCCTAGATTTTATAGTATATCTCCAATCATGAGATTTCATATATATTGATAGTGAGTAAGTCATTTTTGCAGTTGAACTCATAGAAATACATTATACATCCCAATCAAGATTGGAGGCAGATCTTCTTTCTGAAAAGCTCGATAAATAATATGCCTGTGCCAGATAATGTGAGAGTTCATTTTAGAATAGAATACAATAGAACATTTTTATTGATCCCATAATGGGGAAATGCACTCGTTAATGGCAGCTCACAAGAACATATTAAAGAACATATTCAAGTATTAAAGTGACCATGAAAAAAAGGAAGAAGGAATGTGCAATAAGGATGTGCAATTTGAAAAAAACAAAAGACGTTCAAAAAAACAAAACAAAATAAGAAACAGATACATGTAAAAACAATGCAATATATATATATATATATACAATACAGTGCAGACGAAGTGAAAAGTATACAAAGGATGAAGTGGTGATGGATGATTGGACAGTTAATTCATATAATCTGACAGTGGGGATGAAAGACCTGCGCTCGATCTGCAGTAGCAAATCGTTCTCTTGTTCTATGGCCCTGACCTGGAATCAGTGATCCAGTGACAAGTAATCAATACCAAATAACTGGTATTACTATGTGTCTCCTGTGATCACTTTTAATTGGATTTCACTTCCCACATCTATATTGCAAATATTTATTTGTGAAATTCCATTTTTTTCCTTTTTTAAATCAGTGTGTACGTGCAGAAACATTAAAGACATATTGACTCACAACCAATTAACAGTATATATGCAGGATGACTGGCAAGTGTTTGTAATGATCAGAGTTGCCTCCTCCTCCCTTTTCCTTCAAGTGGCTCATTAAAGATGATAGAGAGCATTTACCTCTGTATTATACTGTACATCATTTAAAGCCAAAGTTTGTACCAGACTTTAAACATGTTTCATTCCCCTCTGAGGTTGACCGTTTTAACGTGGGAGTCTATGGGGACTCACTCCCTTTTGGAGTCAGCCCCCAGTGGTAAGGCTATGAACTGCACGTTTTTTCACTTCCCAATTGTGCCTCAGCCGTCTGCCCCGGAGGTTGCCCCTCGGTCATGAGGGTGTGAGCTGAGACTGTAACACTTCACCGAGGACTGTGTTCACGCTGTGGCGTAATTGTCTATAGAACGTGGGGTCTTACATGTGAACAGCTTGTGATCTGACAGATGTTAATTCAAGGTCTCTATGTATTATGACGGGTGCAGAGGAACTGACTGACCATTGTTCTCCTCCCTCATTAGATGGCTACTCCACCATCGACCAGAGGGACAAGGACTGCAAATACAAGACGGGCGATGGCTCAGGGGACCTGACAGAACGGGAGCCATTAAAGGTACACACACACACACACACACACACACACACACACACACACACACACACACACACACACACACACACACACACACACACACAAGTCTCCTGGCCTCCTGAGAGGATCCGGGATGAAAAAGTGATGCCTGATTGTTGTATTACCACAGTCTCTCCTTTTGAACTGTATCTCTCTTTCCCTCTCTTTCCATGTTTCTGTTTTGGTTCCTATAAATTCTCAACATACACAGGATGTTGTCGTTCTATGTTAATGTCGCCTGCCACGGCTCCACTCCGTGGCCGACCACAGAACTGCAGGCCGGCAGTTAATTGAGGGTAAACTGTTGGCGTCTCTAAAGTAACTGAGAGCAGCCAACAAGCGGAGATGACCTTTGTCTTGGCAGGTGGTCGTCTGCTGATCACACAGCCAAGTCTCACAGCTGCCAGACTTTGTTTATTGTGGAGCTAATGTCGTCAGTAACTGTCATCAGGAGAGGGATTCTGTCATTTTATTGGATCTATGTTATGCTATGAGGTGATTGGATTTTAATTATGACGACAACAAAGACTAAGCTTGGCGTATGTGAGGTTTAGAACGCTGTCGAGAAGGTTTGTTATCATTCTTAAAATCCCTTCAAGAAGGAGTCATTATACAGCGAGTGTCACTGTTTTGATTTCAATATATTAATAGTTAAATGTACAGTTACAAATGAGATAACAAAGAGTATATCTTTGTTCATATATTCATACATTTCAATTGATTGTTTACATTGGTGTGTTATCAGTATAGAAATGTGTGTCAAACACTTGAAATAAAGTTTACGTTCGATTTAAACTCACACCAAAGATGGAAGTGTGCACCTCATTAGGATTACATTTAGAGGTCAAGTGATTAAAGGCTTAGATCATGATCATCAGTCACTCCTCTACTTTACTTTACCCAGCCAATGACATCTCACTGTCTCAGAGATTAGAATAGTCCCTAAGAGGATTTTCTTTTTTACTTTTAGTTCATTTTATATTGATGACAAGTTTCTAAAATGTTGTTTTTAATATTGCTATAGCTTCTTCCTTCTATGGCAGTTTTGAATATGAATATGTATTTCATTACTTGATTTCAATGTAAAGGGTGCTACTTATATTTACTGTCTTTATTTATCTTTGTCTTTATTGTTACTTGTCATTACTCATGTTTGAGCATTTATTTTCTAGTCATTTTTGCTCAAACTCAAACAGTTAATGTTCTAAATTGTTTATGTAAAGTTTTTTTTCTTTTTTTCTTTGCACAAACACATTTATGTTTTTTTGTTTTTAAATCAGTCGTCAACCCCACAATTACAACTAATCAATATTGGCCATGAAAAACCAAGAAGGGTTGGCCTGTAATTATAGCAAGTCATTGTTATTCAAAGAAATCAAGGTATTTGTACTCAGAGGTGTCCATTCATAAAAACATGCAATTGTCGACATGATGTCTTCTTGCTGCTGTTGTGTCTTTTACATCAAACCAACTGGACACAAATGAAACCTAAGTTCGAGCAGATTATCAGTAGAGACGAGGCAGCGCCAGGATGACCTTAACCTTGACCTCAGACTTTATTGATCACTTATATACTTTATAACACTCTTCATATAAAAGTCTAAACCCGTGATAGCTGAAGGGCAGGTCCTTGAACCAGCAGTGGAGGAAATCACAGCATGTTTGTCCACAGGACGTCTGTGCCTGTTCTCGAAATCTGCCGTCTGCCCTTCTCTGAGGTTTCCTTCCTGCTTCGAATGCAACAGTGAAGCCGCTCTCTCTTCCTCCTTCATTTGCATGTGGTTGTTTTTGCCGTGTTGTAATCACTGACTCTGACTTCTCTCCCAGCTCACCTCAAGGCAGGGAACTAACACTGGCCTCTCTGATCCCAGAAGCATGTGTAGTGTGTCTGAGCGGGCGAGTGTGAGAGTGTATTTCTGAAATGTATTGACCTCTTTTTGATTTTTCTGTGTTGTGTTTTTTTTAACCCCTCCCCCTTTTTGGCCACAGAATGACACAAATAGGAAACACTATATCAGGAGTAACAGGCCTGCGGTCAGTCTGGTGGACGCTTGTGATGTTAAGCCCCAGCCTGTTGACTCCTGGGTCTAAATGCATGCATGGTAGGTCTGAAACCATAAAAACACATTAAAACAATAACATCCCCTCTCCCCTCTGATCCGAGCACCGTCTCCTCTTTCACCCGCTGTGTTGTTCATGGTTTCCACCTGTTTTCCTCTCATCCTCACACTCATATAGTCATGTAGATCTGCTGTCACCCTGCACCCAGAGCAGGCTGCTGCAGAAGGCACCACAACCACTTTAAAGCAGTTTAAAGGTCCAGTGTGTAGTTTTAGGTGTAATATTTGTGTAGAATGACTTGAATATATGATTTTGTTTTACTTTTGCCGAGAGCCAGCCCTTTGTTTTTATTTCAGGAGAGATTTCTGAACACCACCATGTTTTTACAGTAGCCCAGAATGGACAAACTAAACCACTGAAGGCTACCATAGGTTTCCCAACATGCTTTACAGGTGACATTAGGGCTCCTCAGCTGCATCTAGTAGCTACCTCTGATCCCACACACTGTACCTTTATTTGTAAAGCATTATTCCTACACACTTGCATGTGTAGATAAAATGAAAGATTATGTAACCAACTACTGAAGGTTGTTTACAAAAGAGAAAACATCTGATGTTGTTCTCTCAGAGGATGCCAGGCGTTTTTGAATGAAAGTATGACTCATTTGTTTTGGTCTCACTGACTGTTTACTTAAGTTCTCCTTCACATAGTGATTATTTAGCTGTAACCAGGCACAGAGAGTGTGTCAAGCTTTAGATTTCCTCTCACTGTCAGAGCAGTTTACATGAAGCTGCAGTGAGAACTACCGTTCACGTTTTGCACAAGGTTCAGTGCAAAATAAAGGAGTACAATTGACAGGGTTTTAAAGTGTGAGAACGTGCAAATATGCAGTCAGCGACTTGTGCGTGCATTGTTGCTGCCTATATGTGGAAGTGGTGAGCTTAAAGGTGCAGCTTGTCAGAGGGTGACCTCTTGAGGTGAAGTTGCATGTTGTATCCACCTCACCCTTCTGAGCATGTAGGAGAACCTATGGTAGACTTCAGTTGTCATTAAAACTCAAAAGATGTTTAGTGCGTCCACTACTGTATAAACATGGCGGCCCCCGTAGAGAGGACCCGCTCCTCATGTAAATATACATTAACGGGCTCATTTAAGGAGAATGGAAGAAAAATGATACATTTCGGTGATTATACATTTCTAAAAATGTTGGTAGTGAGAGAAATGACCAAAATCGTACACGCTGCACCTTTAATGCTATAACACATGAAGTTGACGTAGTTGACTTAGTCTTTAAGTGGTAAAGTTTGGGGAAAACCGCTGTGTCATTTCAGCTGTTGTTGAAGTGTGAAGCCTCAACTCCAATGTTCCATCAGAACACCACGAGTGATAAATATGGGCCTGTGATGATTATTATTCTCTGCAAGATACAAAGGCATAGCAACAGTAACCAAGGGAGGTTAGTGAGGAGTCAGTTTATGCTCGAAGCTTTTGGCGCCGCCACACGTTCCAAATCATCAACGAGCCATCATAAAAGAGAAACACCCCTGTGACTTCTCCTCCTCTCTGTTGTACATGAAAACAACAGACAGGCCTCGGTCTGTGTTGACCATTCAGTTCTGATTCAAATGCTCGCTGCCTCTCCTCATGGCCTTTACTCCAACTGGTGGCAAATGATGAAGGGAATTCATCCTGCTGCATTGTGCATGGATCCTGCAGAGACTCAGTTAATGAAAAGGACACACACGCACACACACACACACACACACACAAATACACACACACGCACGCACACACTATACACACAGTTCCCTCTCCATTGTTCCAGACACCATTCCCTCATTTCCTGTCACTGGGAGATGATCTCAGATTAATAATTCATACAAAATGATGAGATGATAATAGAAGCCAGTGTGTTCTGTATAACATGAGCACACACACAATCACACACTGTACAATCACACACTGTCATCTTAAGTCATGGGAGGTCGAGCTTTCGTGAATTCAATTTACATACATGTCAATATGTATTTAAATATCCTGCATACAATTACAGAGAAGACATTAACTGCAATTTTGCTACAATTTTAATAAAATTATACTGCAGTTTTTCGAATCTGTCCACTGGTTGTTGCATACAACACCGTCAAGCATGTTAACTGCAAGCTGGAGCTGCCGGTAAATGATAAACAGAGGCACTTTTCTGAAGAAATTTGATGTTTCAGATTTGTAGAATCATTTGCAAATTTATTTTACTAAAATACTTGTTTATTTTTTCACTCTAAAATAATTTTTAAAAACAGCGTTTTGAAGTCTTTGCTTCGTCAAGCCCACTTGAGATCAAATTTTGCTTTTGCCCTGAACTAAGTTTGACACCCTTGCTCTAAAAACAAAAACTGTTTTTATTTAATAAACGTTTTATTAGAGCCTTCTTTGGCAATTTAGAGCAGGTTATCATTACTTATGCTGCTTCCACACACGCGCGGAATCAGACATTCTCAGGGGGAAGCTGAATGCAAAAGTCAAACAGAAACACTGCAGACTTCTTACTCTTTTCCACACACAAGTTTAAAAAAAAGAAAAACTTGCAAATGAACCCATGTGAAAAAAACAGCAGGAGGCTCTCCAGAGGATTCAGTGCAGTTCTTGGTGATGATATTCTAAATAACCCAGGATGAAGCAGTGGAGTCTTACACTCCACCAGTGACACCAACAAAATCCCAAGAGAGCTTTTAGTAGCAATGAGATCTAATGCTTTATGTTGATGCTCCGTAAACAGAGACATGCTAGCTTCACAAGCAGAGTTTAAGGTGCAGTCAGCCACATTTGCCGTATATATATATATGTGTGTGTGTGTGTGTATGTGTGTGTGTGTGTGTGTGTGTGTGTGTGTGTGTGTGTGTGTGTGTGCATCCCTTTTCATCTGTTTTGGTACTTAAATGTATCCCCACACCTGAGCCACTACAGAACCTCTGCAGAACTGCCAAATGATCTGGGTGAACCTCAGTAGTTGTCATTGTCGTATCAGCAGCCTCTCTCCCTCTCTCTCTGTCTCTGTCTCTCTCTCTCTCTCTCTCTCTCTCTCTGTCTGTCTGTCTGCTTCCGCCTCACCATTGTCGTCCTCTCCTGGGCCTCTCCGTCCGTTATCTTTGTGCCGCCATCTGTCCCATTCCCTCATCTCCCTCCCATTATCATTATCACAGGTAATTCATCACAGGATGACTCTCAGCATACTGTCTTGTATTCAGTGTGAACAGCCAGGTACAGGTGATAGTGGTAGTGAAGCATCAGGTAAGTCAAAGTCCTGTGTAGCACCAGCAGAATTTCATCTCACACATTTCACCGTCTGTTTCGCCGTCTCTTGCCTCCATTTGCCATCTGGACTGTTGAGACTGAAGCGTTTTGTTGACACTGACGAGATCTGTCAAGTGCCCATGGCAACGCCAAGTGATTGTCTGGCTGTGTTATGTAAACGGAATTAAACTGGAGACTTTCATTCCAAATCCACTGATTTCAAAATGTGATCCTAAATACAGTTTTTATGGTATTTTAAGGGGTAAAGCTCAATTTCTATCTTGTCAACAAATCCCAAATCTGGACAAATGATCTGTGTGGCTGAGGTCTGATGTGAGAAAACTGCTAACGCAACTTAAAGGTGCAATGTGTAAGATTTCATTCATTTTTCACCTCTATTGGTAGAAAAAACAAATGACAAAACAATTACCATACCAACATTGTCATGATGACTTCAATTTATTTGTGTTCCCATTTCCGTCAAATGAACCCATCAATGTATATGTACATGGCCGCCATGTTTTTACAGTGGCCCAGAGTGGACACACTGGCCACTTGCGGTTTGAATGACATCAGAAGTCTACCATAGGTTCTCTTACATTCTCAGAGGGGTCAGGGTGATGTAATGGATACAACATGCAACTTCACCACTAGACATCATCAAATCTTACACACTGCACCTTTCTAATATAGTGAGGGTGCTATTTATTATTTCTTCTATTATCTGATATGACAATATGAAAGGGACATAGATCAGCTGACATCAACTGACCGATCTCAAGGGACTGGGTCAGCTGGCCAATCATAGCAGGGTGGACTCTTACCTGAGGGAGGGGCAGGAGCTCTACAGAGTGAAAACAGGAGCAGGAGCAGTGGACAGTATGAGGAGACTAGACCGTCATCTTGTTCTACTCGTTACACTCATTTAAATCTGACTTCATAAATGAAGATATGGACAATAACAATATCAGTAATGACATTTGAGAATATTGTCACCTCAGCACACAGTATTCAATTCACCAATGGCAATGAATGGTGCCATTCATCCATCCACCAGTTAGGACTGAAAGTCTTCTAGATACTTCTCTATTGTTTTGACAAAGTGGCGAGACACTTCTTCTAACGTGTTTTTCTCTTGTGGTTCAGGATTAAAATAAGATGCAGAGCAACGGCCCTGCTCCAGGAGGATCTCTCACGTCACCACTGCCATTTCACACGGAGTCGGACTTTGTACAGAAAAGAGGATTTAAAAGAAATAAAGAAATAAATGAAATAAAATAACAAATACAACAGCGACTACCCAGCAGCAGCCAGTGTTCTCATGCTTTTCAGAGAAGTTTTTTTTTTTTCAAGAAGAAAAAAGTGACTATACTCCTACTTTCTCATATTACCTACATTCCCACTGGACATCATGTGAATTTTTTTTACAGTGTAGACTCTTGTTGAGCTCGACTGGGGACAAAGAAACGGACGGAGGCTGAGGGGATGTAGCAGGTGGACGAGGTGAAATGGAGGCAACGAAACGGGAAAGGGAATGTGTTTGGAACGGACACCTGTACGGGAAACGATGGGAAAAGGATGTTGTGTTTGGAGTTTTGTGAGAAGTGAAGACTTTGGAGTTTGTTGTCAAGCATTTTGATGCAAGACGGGTTTGGATTGGTGTGTTTGAAGGTCACGGAATGTTTGTTTTCAGAACGGAAGGGGTGGAGACTATAAGAAAGGTGAAGAGAAGAATGAGCCAGAGAGGAGATGTAGCATAGTGGATGAAACAGCCTGCACTCGTTATACTCGATTTTCAATCCATTTGATTCACTGTGTTTTTTCAACAAAAAAAGTTTTTAAAAAAGTTTTAAAAAAAATAACAGAAAAAAAGGCTCTCAAGTCAAACATGGTGAACAGGTTGATTGATTTTATAAAAATGAAGAATCTAAAAGAGATGCCATGGTTGTGGAAAAAGGGATGTGACGATGTGCGCACAACTGATGGAGCGTAGGTTTTTTTTTTTTTTGAAGGACTTCCTGTTTCATGGTGGTCAACATGTATTAGCCAACCTGTGGTGACGCATGAAGCAGCGCGGTACGTCGAGGCTCCTGCTGTGTATGAAAGTCGGCGCTTTTGTTTATAAGTGATTTTTTGACACGAAAGGATGGATCTAAAAGTCTGTTTTATACAAATGTATATTAGAGTCAAAATACAACCAATGGGGAAATGTAGGAAAACAAAACAACAACTTTGTAGTTGTAATATTAATATCACATTGTTTGGAAAGCACATCCCATTTGATAGAGGCTCACCATGTTTGTAGGCAAGACATAACCACGTAACTTAACTGTGTGTGTCGAATATTGTCGAGTCATGCCGATGATCACCTATTTATATTTTGTATTTGTCTAAAAAAAGGAGTTTATCTGCAGTGTACTTTCTAAAGGCGATGAATATTTGCATATCGTTTGGCCCACCCCCTGCTTCTTCTAATCTGACATTATGAGGGGGTCATATGCAGGTGGTGCAGCGTCAATATAGGTCCCTTCTTTTTTCTTTCTGTTGCAATTACACCGATTCACCACACGGGCATCTTAAAGAGAAATATGTGAGCATGAAGAGAAATCTGTACAGATGTTTATACTTTGTTCTTTCCAAGTGCCAGTTTTTTTTTTTTTTCCTGTGGTGTCATTTGGATATTTACTAATTTCATTTGTGTGCAGGAATAGAGAACATGGCAACATTTGGAGAAAAAAAAAGGTTCCATCACACTGTATAAAGTCAGTCATCCTGTTTGGTCATATAGTATATATTTTTACAAAGTTATAGGGTGAGCAGTTGTAGGGAAGCGGAGAGATACAGAAACTTATTGCCATTTTTAACTCTCGCTCAAACTCCAGAGGTCACATTCACCGTCTCGAGGAGATTTTTTGAAAAAATCGAGAGTCCAATCCGAGTTGGTATCACTCATGCGTCATCGAGTCGAACGGCATGTGCCTGCATTGAAGTCTGATTTTTCTTTGTGGCGTATGTGACTTTATAAAAGCTTGCATCATTTTACACAGTGTTTACAAAGATGTACGTTGTGGTAAAAATCAATAAACGACAAAAAAACTTACTGTATACATTTTAATTTCAGAGGTAAAAAAAAAATAGTTACACTGACAAATACCCGGCTTCCCTTTCGTGTGCTGTCATTGGACGAACCCTCCACAACATTTGTTTATCCCTGACTGCGTTATGCAGTGCCACAACCAAAGGATCCCAAGGTGTATTTGCATGCGTTCAAAAAGTTTTGGTTCTGACAGTGTGCAGCACAGTGTACATTTGCGAAATAAAGATCAATAAGTAAATAAAGAAAAAGAAAAAAAGAAGCCAAGCGACTGTGCTGTAAAAATAATGGCAGGACACGGACACACGTGGAATCAAACAAACCTACCTGTGTAGATAACTGATTATTAAAGATCGTCAAAATAAAGTAACTGTACTACTCAGTAGCAGATGTGTTTGTACCTATCATGTGCCTTAACCTTTTCCATGATATATTAGAATACGTGTGTTTTATATAACTTCTCTCCTCCCTCTCCGCTGTCATCTCCATCCCATCCCCCTCCCTTTTCTCCACCCATGTCAAAGCCCTTCTCCTTTTTCTTTCCTCCACTCAAATCACTCATTCATCATTTGTCCTGCGCCCCCCCCCCCCCCCACCTAAAAATCCAAGTAGTTTAGACTGTTGGTGAGTTTCTGCCTTCTATTACATTGTATTATAAACTTTTAAAAAAAGAGGTAGAGTCAATTGAAAAATAAAAACAAATGGTTTTGATCCTAGAGGAGTAAAGTTGTTATTGCTTTCGTAGCCAGCAGAAGCTATGCCACAGTGACAGAATGTATTATGTTAATTTTACTAATACCCAGAGCAAATATTATGCTTGTTAAAACATAACGGAAAAATACTGGTTTGTAGAGTATACATTTGGTGTGTTTTCAATAAATCATGCCTGGAAAGAAGTTGATATCTCTCCCTGTGTCTTATTTTTGTGGACTGGTTTCCATCAAGAAAGGATGTCATTATAGCACCCTCTAGTGTTTACAATTGTAATAAGCAGTCAGAGTTTAAGGGTGTCATGGAATTGAATGTTTCATAGGTGTCCATAGTGTTCAATTTGTTTAAGATCTGGGTATTCTTTTGTCAGACTCGATTTAAAGTTTTCAAGATGCAACATACGGACAAAGCCACCACCCGCAAAGGCTCAGATGGGAGCAAGCAGAAGTATAAAAGTATTATCTCCACATATACTGGAGTGGGCACATATGCTCAATATAGCTTGGTGTAGCTGTCTGTTTACACCCGAACTTTAGTGTAAGTAAGTGCTATCAGTGAAAGAACATTGTTTTTTTAAGGCATTAGATGGAAAACATGAACCTCAATCACATACAAGTGACCATGTGTCTGTTCCACACGGATAATATAACAAATATCAGGGTTATTTTAAAAAAAAATTAATTTATAAACAGGGGCTGGGATGCCAGGGTGTTCTTGATTATTATTATAATAATAATCTAATTATAATGATTATTATAATT
>JAFBJT010109783.1:0-24930 GCA_016785325.1 Chascanopsetta lugubris
CCCCCCCCCCCCCCCCCCCCCCCACACACACACACACACACACACACACACACACACATACAAATGAAGTGTCACACTGGCTGCCCACAAACTGCTGAGTTGACAAACTGACAGCACAAAACCAGGAAATGGAATTAGGCAGGTCAGCCCCTTTTACTGCCTTGTTGATATCACTTCAACTGAACACAGAGTCCTCCACTCAGACACATCACTTCTGCGCTGCACGGCCTGCGCCCACTGCTCTGACCGCCCATGGTATGTAAATCACCTGAAACTGGGTCAGATGGGGAAGTTATAGAAACTGCACTGTGAGTCTAGTGCAAGTGGTCGCTCTGCTTCTGTGTGATGAACGAGTGGAGAGAAAGAAGAGCAGCAATTGGACGTGTGGACTTAGGATCTGACAAAATCTAGGTCTTTGTGGTGGAGGTGATGTCAGTGTCTGGTTGAGCCAATGAGACTTTGATTGAGGCAACAGGGAGTTAATGTGTAACAGGGAAGAGGTGCAACCTTCAGTTTGTTCAGCTCTTATGACTCAGTCACCAGAAGCTCAGGAGAACAGAGCTGCCTGGATCCGTTTGTTTCAGTGAGTGAAGCCGAGTTGTTTTGTTGGTTGGGACCAATACAAAGCTACTATGGTGAGTGTTTACAATGTTTCATTTAGTTTCTGCAATAGATATCGTCTAAAATGTTTATTTTAATCCTAGTATCATATGAGATCATTGTGCGTGGGTTATCAAAGATATATTCATCTACTTCCTTTACTGTGTAGCGAACAGTTTTTGAGGTTTTCATGCGACATAGGCCTCGGTAAACTAACGACAGATTGGGCCGTTTCCTGTCACCAGTAGCAGGAAGTTGGGCTCGGTCACGCATAACAGTGAATACAGCAGTAATTCAGCCAGTGGAGTTTGTCTGGTTGTAAATGTTAAAGCGATGACGACTCGAGGAACTGAAACGGGCCCTTGCTCCGATTCTTCCACAGGCCGACACCAGCTCTCAGCCGCCGGCCTCCGGCTCGTCCGCCAAGCTCGACCAAGTGCAAGGTCAGGTGAACGAGGTGAAAGTGATTCTTAAAGACAACATCAACAAAGTGCTGGAGAGAGGCGACCGATTGGACGACCTGATCGGGAAGACCGATGGCCTGCAGGCGTCTGTGAGTATTTCCATGTTGGATTTAAGGTGTTTTACATACAACCCCTTCAAATGATGTGTGATGATTTTACACCATTACATCGATAATCCTAGTCCCGCACTCGTGATTGAACACACAAACACCTTTATCATGTACGTCGACTGTGAAAATGTTTAAGTATAATACGCAGTACTTTCACCATTCTAAGATTTCTTATATTCTTTTTCAGGCCGACTCCTTTCAAAAAACATCCACGCGAGTCGCCAGGAAATACTGGTGGAAAAACATCAAACTGATGATTATAATTGGTGTGGTTTTACTGATCATACTCGTCCTCATCATCCTCGCTGCCACCAAAGTCATTTAAAACTCCACAGGTTCGGGACAGAGAGCAGCCGGAGCTCATTCAGACAGCCGGCGTTATTTAACAATTCATGTTTCTGAATCCTCAAAGAAAGACGCCTTTTATATCTGTTGATCACAGATCTGCAAAGTTAGTGAATTTTGTTTGAAAAACATTCAAATATAAAGATACAATTCAAAGCAGTGGAGTTTAAATCATCATCAAGTTGGCTTAAATACTTGTTTTAACACTCCAGGCCTTAATGATGATGTCATCAAAAAGTGTCTTGTGATGATTTCAAATGGGACCACAAATCCAAATTCATGTTTATATTTTTATTTGTCAGGTTTTATGATGTTCAATACACTGTGTATATATATCTATATATAGCAACTGTATGATTATGACTGTTAAACTCTTTAATATAACATGTATCATATGACTAATAACTACGCTGAACAGATGAATAATAACAAAGCACTCTGCTGCAGTATGTGAACATAAGTGTGATCTGCTCTGACCAGTCAAATGTTTCAGTTATGTCATAAATCAAGTGATTCACAAATAGCAAACGAACATACAAAAAGGAAGAAAGAGATGCTAGACCTTTGCAGCAGACTAAATGAATGCAAAACATTAAAATCCTTTTTTTTTTTTTTTAAATACAACAAATACTAAATATATAGAGGAAATTATACTGTAGGTCATAGTGTGTATTTTCTTACAATCAGCTAAGTGACCTTTGCTGGAGACCATCATCTCTTTGGCCAATGCTCCGCCAGTTCACTGCCGGTCTTTCATCACTCTGAAACCTAGGGACAACAAACAGAGACAAATCAGCTATAGACAAACAAAACACTGGGCTCAAATCACAATCAAGTAGGAATCCCCCATGTTTCTAATGTCCAATGTGAAAAAACCATAAGGAAAACAAACTGGGAACATGTATTTTACAGTTAAGTCCATTAGCTAGAAATCCTGAATAAATTGAAGAAGTCAAGGCCCAAAAGTATCAAATGGAAGCAACCTTGGACTGGTCAAAAGTACACATTAAAGACAGCATTACATGCAAATTACTGGAAATGTGGTAACATTTATGGTTCTTCTTGTTTTACAAAAGGTTACAAGAGGAAAATATGTTACAGGGAAGATTGAGAAAAGAAGAGTCTTTTCCATCGCTGTCAGTAAAACAAAACAGAACAATACATGTACACAAAGTTAAGCACTTTATCCCCCAACACGGTAGAGTCCAGGTTTTAGCTCATGGACTACACGCTAAATAAAGAAACAAACATTATAGATAAAGATTAGGAATGCATATATTAACATTAGGAACTGGAAAGTCCAGAGAAAGCTGTACATATCCTTTGAAAAGCAAATAGTTATTTTTACATATTAATAATCATTACTTGTGGGGGGAGTAAGGGCCTGTAAAAAATGACAATTACATGTGTATATTTTAACTTTTACATTACATACAGTTGCAAAAAAATAAAACATGGAAAGAAAGATGACAAAGCTGGACGTGTCCCATATTGTTTAGTTTAGAAATGCTGATACAGGATGTTGTAAGACCATACCAAATGGCAGCATTCGAGAGCGTATGCTTCTCGTACCCAGTCCGCATTGAGCGGGCCCTGAGAGTATCTGGGAGTCAGCTCATGGCCTGCAAGGAAGCTCCGCTGGCAGGTACAAACAAGGTATGTCAGAGTTAGGAGACAACAAATTTCCTTTTCTGTTTTTCCTTGCACATCTTCAACTTTGGCATCCATTTACTGTAGTAGCAGTACTTTACCTGTTAACTTTACACTTAAAAAAAGAAAAAGACAGATGGTGCAATAGAGGCAGCAGAAGGCCGGCAGTTAAAATATTCGCCACAGAGTGTAGCCTCTATGTTACCACTACTGTAAAGCACGTGAGGGTGCTGAGAAAAAGAAATTTACAAGAGGAAATTAATCATTATGTTACCAAGCAGAAAAATAACTACTTTAAAACTCAGTCACATGGTTTGATTTTGATGGTGCTTACCTACTTGACGATGAGGGTTTCCCCCATTAATATGGCTTGTAACTGTTGGTGTGACCACCACGCCGCGGCGACTTGCCATATCCGCCCGACTCATCTACAAAGAGCCTGCATTTTAGACGTTTCAATTCAGAGACAATATTAAACATCTGCCATGAAAATGAAAGCTCGTCGAGTCTGTCTACTCACTGTCATAGTCACCACATCCATAATAGTTGTTGTATCCAGAGTAATCATAGCCACCATATCCTCCATATCCTTGATTACTGTAGCCATAGTTGCCATAATTCCCATAACCTTGATTCCAGTAGTTGCCATAACCCTGGTTCCAATTCTGATTGGGACCTGCAGTTAAAAAGAATGATTTATGAACTACACAATAGTTCCACTCCACACTAATATGTGTGACGTGTTCGCCACATACCACCTCCTCTGCCTCGGGACCTGGATGAGTATCCACCTCTGCCTCCCCAGTACTGCTGCTGCTGATACTGCTCTTTAGACATTGCCACCTTTATCTCACACTGAAACATGAACCAAATAACTTCCATGTGATATGGTATGTATTTACAAAACATAATAAACACCAAATTACAGTGGAAACAGGTTTGATCTGTACCTTGCTTAGTCCGATGTTGTGGTACTTTTTCTCCATGATGATTTTAACAGGCTCCTCCTCTTTGAATGTGATGAAGCAGAAGCCCCTCCTTTTGTTTGTCTTATTTTCCATGGGAAGCTCAATCGACTCCACCTTTACATTTGTGAATGTAAAGAATATTAATTAGTAGTATTCACAATAACAGCAGCTACTTTAAACGCGGGTTGTAAGATTAAAGAGAAGCATGCACCTCTCCGAAGGCAGCAAAGTACTCTCTGACTTTCTCCTCTGGAGTGTCTGGAGAAAGACCTCCTACAAAGATCTTCTTCACTGGCTCTTTGCTCTTCATGGCCTTGGCTTTTTTGGGGTCAATGACCTTCCCGTTGAGTTTGTGTTCCTTCTGTGTGGCCACCTGCATGAGAAATAACCAAATACATAAAGCATCATACCATGACATTGTTTCCATTTTACGTAGCGATAACTAATCAAATGACATCTCATAACTAACTGCATCACTTAAAGGACACATGGATAGTCGGCATAGGATGGGTGTTCAGCTGCAACAGGCAATTTCCACCACAAGGGGTCCCTAAATCCTCCACACTGCACCATCCCAGCATCTTCCCCACAGTTCCCATGGCAACCAGGTGTGAGAGCAGGTCGGTACCTTGTCAACACTCTCTGGTTCTTTGAAAAGCACGAAGCCAAAGCCTCTGGAGCGTCCAGTCATGGGGTCTAGTTTCAGAGTGCAGTCCACGACCTCCCCAAACTTTGAGAAGTAATCCTTCAGGTCTTTCTTGGTCGTGTCCCAGCTGAGCCCCCCCACGAACATCTTCCTGTGGACGAGGCAAACACAACATGGCATTTAGGAAACTATCTGCGTACACATGACGTGTCTGTTGTTTACTATATAGCTGGGACTTTTCGGGAACATGTCACTCTACCCTTCATCCTCTTCGTTTTTGCTGGCGTCGATTCTGGAGCCCTCGGCCTCGCCCCCCATCAGGCCACCGTCCCCGGCAGCCGACATCGGGTCGTCGCTGTTCGCCTCCCCGTCCTCCTCCATTCTCATCATGACCGTGTCGTCGCAGAATTCATAATCATCCGACATGTTTGTAGCCTCTTACTAAAACGGTATCACCACCAAACGTGACTGGGTCTGCGTCGAAATCAGCGAGGGCAACGTTGTTAATGGCGAGGTAACGAAACCTGGTGGCTATGCTAGCTAATATTTTGATATCATATATCAATGGCTAAAAATATCGAGGCTAATGAAAACAAGCGGGCCTGTCTGACTGAACAAAGCTGAGAGTAACGTAGGAATAAATACATCCAATATTGAACATGTATAGGTAAACAATATCACTTGCAGCAATTTGACGATTTATGTAGACGTTTGTTTTAATCGATGCCTCCGCCTCCTTCTTCTTCTTCTTCTTCTTCTTCTTCTTCTTCTTCTTCTTCTGCTGTGAAGATTTACAGCGGGTGAGACGCAGTGGGTGCACACTGCTGCCCCCGTGTGTCAGTGGTAAAACACCATCAATTCAATCCTATCATGCTTTAATTAAGACGTCATAGGAGCAAGGTTCAACCCTCCCATCCGGGAGGACAAACAGTTTTAGTCAACTTTATCAGCGTCCTTTTAAAATCACTCGCACGTGGGTGTTTTTGCAAGTTGAAATACATTTTTAATGGTTCAGTTAAAAAAAAAATAGACTGAATATAATCAATTCTAGTCCCTTGTTCTGTCCCTAATTGCTATTCTAACCACTTGCTTAGCTGTTCATGTAATTAATTCAAAGCAAATGTAATACAGTATCTCAGTACAGTATGTTATCCCTCTGTATACAATAAACCTCCTCTATACTTTCTCTGAGTAAGAACACAGTCTATTTCTAAAACATTCTATACGGCAGGTAACTATATTAGAATTTCATATGTATTGTTTGTCAATTCACCCATTCGTGACGTGTTGTTTATCGATATCGTCGAATTAATTCGCGTGATATCAATGAGCGGTTCGCACTCCTGGCCAATAGATGGCAGTAGGGCACCGGCGTTCTTCCTGTGGTCCTCGCGGTTAAAGCAGTGAGTCCCTCTGACCCCTCCCCTCCGAGCCAGAGGCCGAATCGACTTCTGAACATGTGGACTGCCCACTGCTGCCTCCGCCGCGTCAGAGCTCCAGCTGCCAGGTGATGGCAAGAACAGGTAGCTAGTTGTCAAGAACCAAGTCACGTTATCGCCCCCGAAGCCGCTTCCACCCCCCTGAATCACCTGCCTCGGGTCCGCTGCCCAACAACGACCATTCCTGTTCCTGCTCCAGCACCGCTGCTAATTCAGCTAACGTCGGCCAACCAGCTGCTGTAGACTTCCCCTGAAAATGGCCACTGTTCCAATTCCTGCTGGTACCAGCGCTCTCTTACTGGATATTGAGGGCACCACGACACCAATCACATTCGTCAAGGTATGTGTTAGTACAGAGGGTTACTGTTTTCCGGTGCGAAACGCAGGCTAATTTGATAAGCTAATTATGTAGCCAGTGCCCAATTAGATTTCCAGGGTCAAGCTAACAGCAGGCTGTCACCGCGTTAACCCGAGGGCTTCCACTGTGTTTTATTCAGATTCAAAAGGTATGGTTCTTTTACATTGTATGTTTTCTTTGTTGTGTTCTATATTTACACTGTGTACGATACATTCTAAGATATTGATTGATTGTCATTTGATGATTAAAAGGTTGATGAGTTACTGCAACTAGGAACTGCTCGAGGCTATTGTTTTGACGTTTAGTTTATTGTACACTATATCCTAGGTAACCCCCCCCCCCCCATATACCATACACACAAATACATTTTATGTCTGAGGTTACGATCACTCACCGAATGCATGACCTGACTTTATGATTTGCAGGACATCTTATTTCCGTACATCAGGGAGCATCTTGAGGATCACCTGTCCACTCACTGGGAAGAGGATGAGTGCAAACAAGATGTTCATCTCCTAAAGAAACAGGTAGTGATGTCAGCTGTTTCCATGTCAGATTGTTTTGTATATCGTCACCCAATGATTTTTTTTTTCTGAGACATTTTTGGTTCATAAACCGTTGGCCAAAGTTGATCTATTATTGATTGTTGTAGGAGAAGGATGCAGGATTTTCCAAATGGTTTAATGGTTGCTTGTTGTGGCAGATTGAAGAGGATATGAGACAGAACCGGGCGTGTCCTGTCCACACCGTAGATCAGACGGTTCACACGGATGAGGAGAAGGCCATTAGAGAAGTGGTGGATAACGTCCTGTGGCAGATGGCTGCAGACAGGAAGTCGACAGCACTCAAACAGCTCCAAGGGCACATGTGGAGGTCGGCGTATTCTTCGGGGAGAATCAAAGGCGAGTAAGTATGCTGGTCATTTTCCTTGGTTCAACCTTTATGCGATAAGTTAGTTCCCAAATACACTCCCTGGGGTCTCTTATGACACTGGACTTCTTGCCAACAGGATCTATCAGGATGTGATTCCATCCATCAAAAGATGGAGAGGACAGGGCCTTAAAGTTTACATCTACTCCTCTGGAAGTGTGGAGGCACAGAAACTTCTATTTGGATACTCTGTCGAAGGAGATGTGTTAGATGTAAGTACGAGATGATTGATTCACAAAAACAGCTTTAAAATGATTTGAATGTTATGTCCATAAGTTGTGGCTCATGAGCTGTTTGGTTTTTCAACGTTTGTAGTTATTCGAAGGTCACTTTGATACCAGTATAGGAGCAAAAGTAGAAGGGAAAAGCTACCAGAGAATTGCGGAGAGGATCGGATGTCAACCTGAGGAAATCACGTTTCTGACGGACGTCACTCGAGGTGAGTGTGTTTGAGTGGAGCACTCAGGATGTGTGTCATGACTCGAGGCTCCTGGCGGATTATCAGCTGGGAGGAGAAGCACAACTCAGTTCCTGCTCACGTTGAACATTTGCACATTGAGAACTGAACTGAATTCCAGCTCCTTGCTCATGGTAGTTTTTGCTCCGCCAAATAAAAATACAGGTAGCGGCCTTTCTGTGTGGACGCCACCTCAGTTACTGTTACTGGTTGATTTGTTATTGCAGAAGCAAAAGCAGCCGAAGAAGCCGGTGTGAACGTGCTGTTGGTGGTGAGGCCTGGAAACATGGAGCTGACTGACGAGGAGAGAGCCCACTACAGTCTCATCACGTCCTTCAACCAACTGGGACCGATGGGTCGAGCTTAAATGCGGAGCTCTGAGGAAAATTGTGGAAATCTCCTGTTTTGATGACCTTTTCCTTCTCCCGTTTGCCCCCCTGCCCCTCCCTACATGCCACACCCTTTTTTGCATCTCAGTTGTCTTATGTCTGGTTTACGTTGACGGCGCCAGGGGTGAAGCAGATGCTGCTGGAGCTACACTTAGCTTCCAGCAGGACTAAATGGCGTCCATGTTTCCAGTTGTTTCTGGACGCCTCTCACATCAGTGGAAACATGGACAGAGCTCAAGAGGAGAATCGCTCTCATTGGATCTTTTCGTTGACGAGTGAAGCGCTGTAGATACATCATGTGAGGTTTACCTTTCCTTTTTACCTTTTTAGATGAACTGTAATCGATTGCCAGTCCTGAACCTCATCATTGTTGATCCAAACAAACGTGTGTGCCTGCAAGTAAGAGAGCTGCATTCCGTCACCATTTTGTACACGTTGTCCACTTGTCTACTCCCTCCACATGTACACGTCTTGCACATGTATGACGTTATATCCAGTGATCGAACTGTAATGTTGTAGAGAGTAGAGCAGTAAACATGTTATAGATGCACTCAGCACAGGTGCTGCCAAGAGAGAAGTTCTCATTTCAAGCTGAGTTGGAATGTTCTCTGAACGGTGTCTATTTAAACGTGCCATCCTCGTAGTTTCATGTGTGTGGTGGGTTTCCGGCGAGTTCCCCCCCACACTGCTAATTTATGTCTTATACATCATCGGTGTTCAGGAAAATGAATTCCAATAAAAATGCTGTGTCTCCTCACTCTGTGTTTTTGTTAAATGCAATAGAATTTGTAATTTTATCTACAAATGCAATTTATATTAACACAGAAAAGTTGCATACTTTACCTTGAATTAAGTGATTCAGTCCTCAGTTATTTTATTTTGGGACGTCTCGGTGTATTTATTGATAGTGTTTACAGCATGTCAGCATTTGTCCACACAAGTACCCAAAATATAAAACAAAATTTTAAATTAATAAAAACCCATAATCCTTAAAAATGAGGTGATTGTACTGAACAGATATTCGGTGTAACAGCAAAAGATAATTCATATTTACATGTATCCTGATTGAAATGTGTAATACTCAAAGATGTGTGCATGGGTTGGTGGCGGCTCTAACTTGGGACCGTGGTTCTGACCCTGGCTCCTGTTCTGAGGCATGATACTGAATCAGTATGTGAGTAAGATGATGTGTGACTGTAGTTTGCTGTGTTAAGAACTAAATGAGGATGATTAGACGAGAAAAGCTCAGTGTAAATACAGACCATTGTAAGTCACTCCTCAGATGCAGTAAACGGCTCAGACACATGCTCCTCATGCAGCTGGTGATTGTCGGGGTAACATCCCTACAGTCGATCCAGCTCGTCACCGTGCACCTCCGAGTGGATCTGCGAGATATCTTTGCAGACCATCTCAAAGCGACTGTGACGAAACTCAATGGCAAAGGTGCCAATGAAGATGAGGAAGAACATGACCAGGGCCCACTGGCACCGAGCCCCATCCATGAGGAGAGACTGGGACATCAAGATGGGACCTGCGCCAGGCAGCTGGGTTAAGATCCCATAACCACAAGCATTGAAATTCATAGCACAGTTCAGGAATTCCTCTTTAGATGTCGCCCATGTTCGACTGTTGAGTGAAAGGATACGGATGATCATGCAGGCAGTGACGGCTCCGGACAACAGGAAACGAAGGATGGCGACCTTCCTGCCCTCCTTTCTCATGTTTACCCTCAGGGTGATGTAGGACTGCACCCAGCAGAACAGCATTCCCAGTGTGAAGGTTAGAATCGTGCCCACATCATGAACCATGCGGTTGGCGAAGAGCTTAGAAAGCAAAACAACAGAGATGGAGTCCCATGAACTGCAGCTGGAGGAGACTCCATCCTATTAGACAGTGTGTGTCGTCATTGTCTGTCAGAAGGATAAAGACAATGCATCCATGGATGCTGTGTCAGCACCATGGGCTCTCCCCAGCTCTACCTATGCTCTGCTTCTTTGTCCGTGTTTGAATGAACCAAGAAGTAGGAGGAGTTAGGCCTCATCAGCACTCTGCAAAAACCTATGGGTGAAGTCACAGACGCTACGTCCGTCTCGAATGGTTCTGCCATAGAGGCGGGCATTGAGAAAAATAGTTTTGTTTGTTTGTTTCCGCTTGTGATCTACCTGGAAGTTTCCTACTAGCGTCATGCTGTAGCAGCTAATCGCCAAGAGCACCAGACTCCCAATGTTCAGCCATGGTTTGATGTCGGTGTTTTTCAGCTGCAGGTATCTCAGCACGGCGATAATCAGCCCTGTCAGAGAGAGAAATGAGCAGCTGACTTTATTATTCTATAACAGCATGTCACATGCAGGTTCAGACGCAACGATACTCGGATTATCTTTGTGGAAATGCCAAACAAGCCAGGCTTGGATTTTATTGTCTTATAATGTCATATTATTTTTTGCTCTCACCGAAAAACGCTGCCAGGTTCATGACCTCGCTGAAGATGCAGCTGGCTGGTGGAAAGTTGCCTGCAATGCTGAGAAGAGGAAGCAGGAATGAGTTGTTGTTGTTTTTTTTACTTTGCTTAAAATTCACATAGTAGCCATATTTTTATTGTGAAAAGGACATGTGAATATGTACCTAATGTATGGCGGATACATGGATCCATTTCCTCTGCTGATGACAATAAACAAACAGGCTATAAATGACACAGAATTGCTAAAAAAAAAAAGGTTCTTTGCAGTCAATGTCATTAATTAAATTCTTACCTGTGTTTTGAGTTCAGAGGCACAATCTGCTCATCCTTTACAGCAATAAAGTATCTGTCAAAATACACAAACATATCTGAGTTACCGTAACTACGTATAAAACCAATACAATTCAAATATATCACGTAGCAGTAGTGAGCTGAACTTACACCGTCCACAGTCCTGCAGCTGTACCGACAGAGAAGACAGGAGGCAGAAGAGCCCACGGGCTGCAGTTCCACATAGTGCCCCTGTGCTGGTCGGTGTGTGGAGGACATTGATTGACGAACAGAAACAGATAACTTGCTGTGAAAGTCTGTCAAATGTGTGTCTACCCCCCTGAATTGATCATGTTGATCACCATATTGCACCAGTGAGGATGAGCCAAACACAGTACTTGCCTTTCTTTGCCTTTCTCTTTAAGTTAGGACTGCTCTTTATTTTGTACCTTGTATCATATCTCCTTTGCCGTTTTGAGAAGTGTAAGTAAAGCTCTTTTCTCTGATATTCCCTTTGCTTATCTCGTTTTTTGCAGTAATGAAGGTGATATACTGTGTTTGCTCTACCTACACTAGGTGGAAGATCACTCGGCCCTCTCCTGTGTGTGATTGGTTGCATTTAGAAAAGAAAAGTGGTGATTGGTTGGAGAAAAAGTATCATAGTGACCCAATCTTAGGCAAAGAGAGACCGGGGACACTAAACAGCATCAACAAGACAACTGACATAATTTTAGGCGGTCACCTTTTTGACAGCGCTAATACTACAATAACATATAAACAGTTAGATAGTACAATGAATTGTACATACCTGTTCTTCTTCCGGGGGAAAATATGTGCCAAGTTTCCGCCCGGAATAAGAAAATGCGTCACCAAAACTCTCAAAGTACCACACTTTACTTACTGACGTACTTCATATACAGTCCAGTATTTATGCTCGATAAAGAAAATGTTGGTTGCTCTTGTAAGGTCGCTGAGCGCGGTTTGCTGAACGTTCATGGTTGAGTTTCGACATCATACATATCAAGATAGGCAGCGTGGATATGTCCGTCACAAAGATTTGACCGGAGTTACACTTCCGGTTTGGACTCCCCATACAAAATAAAATGCAAATTATAAAAAATATTAAAGAAATGGACTAAGATGATGGGATTCAGATGAGCACACGTATATCGAGTAATACTGATGCGGATGATGCCCATACAAACAGAACATAAAATAACAAATATATATAAAGTGTCCCTTATATATAGTCACTTAATCCTACATACTTCAACAGTTGAAGAGAAATGCATGTTTTGCACACAGCCAGCGGACAGTGATTCAGCCAAAATACCACATTACATTGTAAATAAATACTATTTATTGAAAATATTGCATGTAGTCAATCTAAAACAAAGACTTGTTTTCTTCTACGAACAAAGTCAACTGCTCGAACCGCTGGAAGGAAAATCAAGGCTGTTTCCAGTTTGCTTCTGGATAATGAGCAGATAATTACCTCCGGTGTCATGAAGGACAACTTCTAGCACTTGTGTTAAAGCATGCATACTTTCAAATTTCATTAGAAGGGGGTCTTGTTTTGAAAAAGTCCATTGCATTTGGCAGAGCCTCATGATTACATAAAGGAGAAAAAGAAGACGACAACAAAAAAGACAACATTGTTAAAATGTCCGGTGGGACTGCATTGCTCTGCATTGCTCTGCATTGCCACATCCCACACTATGAAGCATGTCTTGGTCCAAAGCAGTGCGTGTAGTGACAGCAGTGGTAAAAGAAAGCCATTAGAAGCACGTTTAACATATTAGTACTTGTCTTCTATCGCATTAGTGTCTTAGAGGTTTTAAGTATGACAGCCAATCAGATCTGATTATGAATGAATTCATTTCTGGTCTTGAATACAGAAAGCTTCTCCCGTTCTCTCATCCATCTACAATGTCCTTTGCAGCTCTACAGTGAAAAGCACGAAGGTACTGGTGTGTTTTTAAGTAAAACATGATTTTGTCATTTAAAAAATGATTTACAAATTAAGAGTTGTGCATTGCACACATTTTGGAAAGACTATGTTGATGAAACAAGCTAAAATGTCACTTAGTAATTGTCTGCATGGTTGGACACTGCAAGAACTAGTCTGCTATTAATGCCCGACTAATAGAGATGATTACATATAATTTGACTTATCTTTATCCATCTTAAATAGATAAAATGCCCTTAAATTCTTTAATCCCCTGATGATTTTCCTATTTTTTCCTCCTTATTCAAAACAAATCAACAAATCAGTTTCCATTTCAGTTCACTGTCAATTTCCTATTTAAAACAGTAAAATATTTCTCGTGTCAGTTTCATGGCATGGTTTATGCCTCAGTGGGATTGTTGCATAATCATTTTGAGACGACATTAATCCATGAGTAAAAGTTTGACTTGAAAGCAATGTCAGAGGAGACTTTCCGGCAGGTTGACCTGATGCTAACGATCATTAGCCCTTTAACTCTTGCCCTGGGCTCGGAGTTGACTTTCACCACTGAGTGCCACTGGTAGCATGGCTTGTGTCTGAGTTGTAAATGGCACAAAGAAGAATTTAACATAATTTTCCGTACTCATCAGAATTCTTCATCATTCACGATAAGGAGCCAAACGGAGCTCCCCTGTGAAATAAGTGGGCAACAATTTATAACGTCCAGCCTCCGCCCTCAGCCCCCGACCGCTCACACTCCACTCCTCGCCGGTCAGAGATGTGGGGGAGTGTGAAGGTGAGATGTTTGTATTTTGGGCCCCATCACACTCCCAGTTTGTTGGCCTGTGTCAGCACCACCTTGAGCACCGGCATGAACGCCGACGTCTCGCTGAAGTTGCTGTTGCTGACAATGTGGGTGTGGATGTTGAGGCCCTCTGAGTAGGACCGGGACTCGATGGTCCTGGCAATATGATGTAGACCTCCTACGATGGCTGGTGAGAGCTGGAGAGGACGAGAAGCAGGAAGTGTCAATGATAGGGCAACGCTCTTTATTTGTAAACAGATCAATAATACCCATCAAATTATGGGAGGGTAGCAGACAAAACTCTAACCACACTGATTCTAAATGCACAAAATGCATTTTGTGTAATAAATAAAGCTGGAGTCCAGTGAAGCCTGGTACTCACCGTCTGCTCTCTGAGTTTGTCATAAAGTGCTTCCAAACGTTTGTTGGCATCATCCAGCTTTCTCTTTGTTTGCTGTAAGAAGATGAAGTAAAAAAATAAGATGAGTTTAAAATGTTTTTGTTGAAGATAACCTGAGTAGTTCCGGGCTTCAAACTCACAGGGTCAGAGGCTGCAGCTAAGCACTTCTGGATGAGCCCCTCGAACGTGTTCTTCAGAACCATGTGCTCATCGGGGATGGGCTTCTTTGTGATCTTCTCAGCAGGGATGGACTTCAGAGGCTGACAGGGGCCGAAGAGATAAAAGACAATGATTTTATAATTATAATTATATCACATTATAATGATAATGTCATGTTAGGACCAACAGTCAATATCTCCAGAGGAGACACACAGTTGAATGGGGTATTTTTGAAATGAGGCCTGTTTGATGAGAGGAGCTGAGACTCAGAACCTTAATACCCATAACACCCAATGTGTTTGTATTGTAAAGAGGGGCACAACGCTACGATGAAGAGCTGTTTCTCTCCCTAACTTAGCAGCTCATCATGTCATACACAGAATACAGAGGACAACATCACTGCTGCCCTGCAATGGAGCCAAAGCAACTTGATTGCCATCTAGTGGTTGGTTTATGTGTAGCTCAGACACAAGACAGCACCACAGTGTAAGAGTTGTGTGTTTCTGTAGGTCTTGGCTATCGTGGTTTGATTCTGTGATCATTACAGTGCATTACAGTGCGATCATTAGTTCAATAAGAGGAAGTGGAGACATATCATCCAACAATATTCTGTATGTTACAGTATATATAGTATATATTCTGTACCTGTATAAAGTCTCCAGTCGGTGCTCCAGGGGCTCCCTCTATACTGGTCTTGGGCATTGCAGGATTCATGGGTGCAGGGGGGAGTTGCTGCTGCTGCTGCTGCTGCTGCTGTTGTTGCTGCTGCTGCTGTTGCTGCTGCAGCTGCTGCTGGCCCATGCCCGAGTAAGGGATCTGGGCACCCTGTGGGGCCTGGACCATGGCCGGAGGGGCCCCAGAGGACACCAACTGAGCCTGGGGGTCAGCAGCCAGTGGGGCCATGATGGGAGCTGTGATGGGAGCAGGGGGAGTGTAGTTCTGTGGAACCTGTTGAATAATGATATCAATAAAAAACACTTCATCTCTCAGTCTGGCATCTTGGAAACATACAGAGAAGATTGACTCATACAAATACATACTATCTGACAGAGTTCAGTTAATGTACTTCAATGAGGAGACATACCTTCTTCTTTGATGCTCTGCTCAGAGCAGGAGGGTCATTCCAGCCGTTCTGAGGCCCTGAGGAGAGGAGATAAAGTATTCAGTCACGATTTTCTCTCTCGCTCTCTTTGTCTATGTCTGTCTAACAATCTATCTGTCTGTCTGTCCTTAGTATCTATCATGAAAATGTTAGATATAACATGCAAGTCCTTATACCTGGAATGAAGTTGCTATATACTATATATATATATATATATATATATTTATTAAATATAGTGTAAAATATTATTATTACATTTATCAATACTCCACATAAATTGAGATACTTTATAATATGCACGCAAAATATAACTGTACAAAATAATATAACATGGTCAACCTTAAATGGTGCTACACTACATGCGATTATACACTGTGCTACTATACTAAAAATACATACCGTATGTATTTTCACAGTATTACATAAACTCCAGAGTTGAATAGGCTTCATACATTTCACACCAATGTGTATGTCATATATATTATACATCATATGAAGATATATTTCATTTATGGAAAATATATGCATATACCAATTGCACTAGGGTATGAGAGTTGTTACTACATAGCTGATAAACACTAAGTAGCCCACTTTAGATTTATTCCCATGAATTAAGAGAAATACTTTGTTGTTTGTAAGATTGAATCCTGCATCGACAGGAGAGCGATCAGAGCCATACAGACCTGTTGTCTGCGAGTCAGGGGTCAGCTCAGGGTCAGGGCTAATGTGTGTACCTGAGACTCTGCTCGGTGGAGGAGGAGGCATGTACGACACAGGAGATCCTGGCCCGCCATGCTGGAAAGACGCTCCAGAGGACGGAGGAGCAGAAAAGGAGGAAGAGGAGGGAGGAGCGGCAGGGTGAAAGAAAGGAGGATGAGAGGGTGGAGAGGAGGACAGGTGGTGGCTGATGGGAGGTTGTACAGGATAGAAGGGTGCTGCTGCCTGAGGGGGCGCAGGCTGAGTGTACTGAGAGAGGAAGCCAGGGGGGTGAGGAAGAGGAGGAGGGGAGCAGGGCTCCACGGGAGGAGGGTGAGAGGGGGAGGAGTACTGAAGGGGCTGATAGACAGGAACGCCCCCAGCTCCAGGTGGATACTGGCTGATCTGGGGGTAGGCTGGGAGTCACACAGGAAATAGCAGATGCATGTTAACAATTACGTCATGCAAGAAGAACATTATAGTTCAGGGCTGAGTAAAATTAGTAGAGTGCAGTACATGCTGCAGGATATAAAACAATTAACAAGTCATTACGTGAGAGACTTATCGTGGAAACGAGGGCAAAGAGAGGATGAGATATTACAAACATTTTCCAAAGATAAATGTTTGGCGGTGATTTAAAGACAAGAGGAGAGGGTGTGTGTTGCTAATGTGTTGCTATGTATTTTCAGTGAAAAGAGTTTGTAAATGTAATGAACATCTTCAACATCTTGCTATAGCGCAGCAAATGAGTTGTTGATGGCGGGTGAGTGGTTAAGACTTTTAGTCTTCATTGACGTGCAGAGCACTTACGCTGGTACTGATGGGAGTACATGAATGCAGGAGTGGAGGAGGCTGGAGGAGGAGCAGCAGCAGCTGTGGAGGGGGGTGGCATTCCATACATGGAGTTTGAAGGCTCCACCTGCTAAAAAAAAAACAACACAAATATCAATGTGTAATCCTAAATAGGAAACCAAGGGAAAGTGCGTTGTTCACTGAGCTCTGCAGGAGAGAATGAAGCCTGATAGAGGTTTTCTGACTCTACAAAAGAAGGTGGGGGGTGATGGTGGTGAGGAAGAGTGTGCGCGTGAAGAGTGTCAGGCAGATTCTGAGTGAAGATTCATGCAATTAGTCACATTAATAATGCAGCTGCAGGACAAACAGATGAGAGTGAACGGAAAGCATGCAGCACATGAGGGCGTCAACAGGACGTGGACGAGAGGACAATGCTTCTGTCACTGTTTGGGTGTGTGTCGAGGCTAGAGGGGCGCTCTGTGTTTGTACCTGTGGCTCTGGGACGCTGCCTACTTGGACAGGAGGGGGGGCATTGGGGAGGGATGTGGGAGTTTGGTTACTCCAGGAGGTGACAGTGGAGGCAGCCCTCACCTGAAGCACACAAGAGACACACGGCACACACCCATGATGGCCGTGGCACAGGGAGGGAAAACACCAAAAACAAATGCCACAATGCACGAGCACCATAGCAGCACACGAGAGAGAGAGGGGGGGGGGGAGAGGGAGAGAGAGAGAGAGAGAGAGAGAGAGAGAGAGAGAGAGAGAGAGAGAGAGAGAGAGAGAGAGAGAGAGAGAGAGAGAGAGAGGGTTCAAACAGTAGAAGCACAAAGTCCTAAATCTGTACATCAGCAGTAAAATCTTTGGCAATGAGAATGTTCCACATTCATATTTGGGATCTAGAGTGTAATTCAAACCCTGGCTGGAATCTAAGAACCAGTCAATGAAATGACCACAACACGATGGAAAACTGGAATGAGGACTCTGATGGACAAACAGTGGTGACTGGTTAGTGTGGAGATGTGGACGTTGTCACGGTAAGCGTATCAGCCCAAGTTCAGGTTAAATATACAACACATCTCAACCTGTGTAGGTCTTCATGTCTGATATGTAGCATGAAAAAACCTGGAGCTGGATGTTTGTAACACTCAACACACAACATCCATTCATGCCAACCCCCTTAAAACACACAAACATACACATACACATAGGTATTAGTAAAAGTGCAATGTGTGCAATTCAAGCTTAAAGCTTCTTATGGAATGAATTAAACGAATCTAAAAACGACAATCTTCTTTTTCATATATTTGGTTTAGAATTCAACTTAATGAAACATTAACAGCGGGTAAGTGGGAGAGTAAAATGTTGTGATCTTTGTTTGTTTCCATACCGGCTGGTAATACTGCGGTTGGGCCGGTGCAGCAGCAGGTGTGGGCATCGGTACAGGCTGAGGCACCATGGGGGGCTGGACTGGGGTGAAGGGGTGGGGAGGCGGTGCAGAGACATGTTGGGCCTGTGGGGCAGGTTGCGGATCTTGAGGTCTCTGGGTTTGTGCAGGAGCTTCAGGAGCCACAGGAGCTGCAGGGGCTGCAGGAGCTGCAGGGGTCACAGGGGCCGCCGCCTGCACCCCAAGAGCCCGGCTGAGACGGTCACGGAGCTGCTGTACAGTGGGCTGCAAGGACAAAACATAAGAGGGTGGACTTCAGTTGACCTCTGCGTCTCTTGTGATCGTTTTAAAATGATCATGAAATATGCTACTACGTTAACTGTTCTAAGCTAAACTTCAGCATCAGTCTGTGTAAGTGTGTGAGCGAACTCAGAAACTGGTGCTACAGGCTGCAGCGGTGAATTGTACCTGGTTGGTGTTGTCGGGCAGGTAGGTGATGGCGGTGGACAGACTGCCCTGTGAGGCCAGCAGGTTCGCGTACTGGCTCATCATCTCTGCTAACAGGACTCCAACTACTGTGGCCTCAGAGCGCTGGGTCTGTTCTACTGCGTGACGTAGCACCACCACTTTCTCCACCAGGTCCTGAGAGATGGAAACACAGCCCATTAGCATGACTGGATAAGAATGAAACCCACTACCAGATTAGTGATGGGGGAAAAAGTGTTTGAAAAACAAGAAAAGGAAACACACCTGGAGAGACAGAGGACAGTGTCCTTCCTGAGCTTTGGTCCAACAAGACACGAGTTTCTCCACATTGCCGGCACAGATGTAACATAAACAGGCCTGAGCTTTGAGCTGAGTGACGTCTCCTCCTTCAAGTCTGTCCCCGAGAAGATCTAACGTGTGAAGAGGCATCATTACAATATAGTCACGGCAGAGAGAGAGGATGGGAAAAGGAGGCACTGATATAAACCATGACCACTAAGACATGAAAGAAATGACTACGGTGATGTGCATGAAGACTAACCACAGAGGGAAGAGAACTCCTCCGGCTGAGCGTACGTCATGACAGCAGCCAGAGCCTCCTTCCAGTTCTGGAGGTCACACGTCTTTAGGATGTCGTGCCAGTCTTTCATCACCACTGCACTGATCAGCTGCAAGAGAAACCACGTCACCAACAGGAGACTCTCGACACCTATTATAAAGATTCCACCACTGGTTGATGCAAACCTTGGTAATTTTGCTGTGAGTCTTTGTAAAGTATTTCTTCTGGGTTTTCTCCAGGAGTTCCGCCCCTCCAGCAATGGCCAAAATGATGCT
The DNA here is from genome assembly GCA_016785325.1 of Chascanopsetta lugubris. Taxonomy (NCBI): domain Eukaryota; kingdom Metazoa; phylum Chordata; class Actinopteri; order Pleuronectiformes; family Bothidae; genus Chascanopsetta; species Chascanopsetta lugubris. The sequence goes on from JAFBJT010109783.1 coordinate 19,691, forward strand.
GTCCGCCATGCGGTTGTCGTGGAGACAGAGATCCACCGCTCCCTCGAAGTCTCCAGTCAGCAGAGCCTGTGTGATCAGCCCATCTACATCTGATAGAGAAAAGGTGAAATATATTAATATGCCCAAGTAAAACACACACACACACATTTAGTGAAATTGAAAGCATTGTTACCTTGACTGATGCTGAGACTGACTCCCTGGGAAACCGCTGGAAGAGGGACCTCAGAGTCCTCCAGAGCCGGAGCCAGTTCTGGATCTGCAACCTGAGCCTGAACTGGAGCTGGAACTGGATCTGTAACAGGAGCTTGAGCTGGAGCTGGAATTGGATCTGCAACAGGAGCCTGAACTGGAGCTGGAATTGGATCTGGAACCGGAGCTGGAAGTGGCTCTGGAACTGGAGCCTGAAACTGATCTGTAACTGGATCTGTAACCAGAGCCTGTAATGGAGCAGGGATAGGATCTGGAAGAGGAGTTGGAACTACCTCTGGTACCGGAGCTAGAATTGGATCTGGAACTGGAGCCTGAAATGCAGCCGGAACTAGCTCTGGAACAGGAGCCAGAACAGGAGGTGGAACAGAAAAGGGATCTGGGACCAGAGCTTGACCTGCAGCCTCAAATGGAGCCTCAGCTGGAGCCAAGGCTTGATCTTGAACCACAGCCTGAAATGGATCAGGAACTGGATCTTCAACCAGAGGTAGAACTGGAGCCTCAGCTGGAGCCAAAAATGGAGTCAGAGCTGGATCCTGAGCAAGAGCCTGAAATGGATCAGGAACTGGGTCTTGAAGAAGAAGTGGAACTGGAGCCTCAGCTGGAGCTAAAAATGGAGTCAGAGCTGGATCCTGAGCTAGAGCCTGAAATGGACCAGGCATTGGATCTTGAAGAGGTTGAACTGGAGCCTCAGCTGGAGCTAAAAATGGAGTCAGAGCTGGATCCTGAGCTAGAGCCTGAAATGGACCAGGCATTGGATCTTGAAGAAGAGGTTGAACTGGAGCCTCAGCTGGAACTAAAAATGGAGTCTGGGCTGGATTCTGAGCTAGAGCCTGAAATGGACCAGGAACTGGATCTTGACCTAGAGGTTGAACTGGAGCCACAGCTGGAGCTAAAAATGGAGTCTGGGCTGGATCCTGAGCTAGAGCCTGAAATGGATCAGGAACTGGATCTTGACCTAAAGGTTGAATTGAAGCCTCAACTGGAGCTAAAAATGGAGGCCGGGTTGGATCTTGAACCATTGCTTGAAATGGATCAGGAACTGGATATTGAACTCCGGGTTGAAATGAAGCCTGAACTGGAGCCATAAATGGAGCCAGGGTTGGATCTTGAACCACAGCCTGAACTGGATCAGGAACTGGATCTTGACCCAGAGGTTGAACGGGGGCCAAAAATGGAGCTAAGGTTGGATCCTGAACTGGATCCAGTCCATCCTCCATCTTCTCCACCTCCACTGGTGCTGTTGTCTCCTGAAACAGAAAAACTTTGAATATTGCTGTATATTTATCTATTAACTATTTATCTCATTTCAGAATGTTCAGCAATGCATTGTCGTACCTCGTCTAATGGTATCTCCGCTCCCTCCATCTTCATCTCTTCTACTTCCTCATTCAGCTCCTCCTCCACCTTCTCTTCCTCTGTAAGAGCCAGGTCCACATTTCCTTCTGGATCATCTGAGAGAAGATCATCCACCTGGTCAACTGCTGCTTCTGGACTTTCAGCCACTGCTTCAGTGGCGCCATCCAGTTCCAGTGCAGCCGCGGCCGGCTGAAGGTTTGCTGCAGCGATCATATCGAACGCTGCCTCCGGAGTTTCCACGGGCGGCACCAGGCTGAGGTCTGGTAAAGGCTGCAGCTCTACTGGAGCAGGTATCTCCACCTGGATGGTGACAACACACGTTCGGGGGTTTAAAAAAAGAAGCGGGAGGCAGTGATGATGTTTTATTAGATGTGTAGGAAAAGGTGATGGGAGGTGCAGTTGGTGAGTAATTCATATATTCATGTTTCTCATCCCAAACCAGGGAGACTAGGACCAGAACTGAGTCAGTTCAAACAGGGCTATAAAAACCCAGTCAGAAGCAAAGGGGCTGGAGGCCATTTTTGGACAGTCACTGAGATAAAAGTGTGCGTGTGTGTGTGTGTGTATACATGTTATCCCTGCTTCCTCAAAAGTGTTTGCAGAACTGAGTCAAGTCTTTGTCTTGACGGACACTTGAGACACTTCCTCATTTCAAAACACTTTCAAAGTGTCTCAGATAAAAAGTGAACAAATCAACTTCTGATCAGCAACATTTCAGTTTTCCAGCAGCAGCTTTATAAATAATGGGGAAAACATGATCTTATGGTATGCTATAAAGATGAATAGCCCACCTAATTTGTTCCTCTATATCAGTTAAAACCAGTTCATATTTAGCATTGTGTAATTTATTTTTGCTATAAATCACTATTTACAGAGTGTGGCAGCGGCAGCTTTTCCTGAGAGTTTACTTAAGGGGGTTGATACAGTTGGGTGTGCTGGTTTCCAGGGACACAAATAGTTTCTTGACTTGTCATCCTGAAATGGAAAGCTGACATTTGATTTGATTAAACTACGTTACGTAACAAAACTCACCTTTGGAGGTTCAGCAGGTTTTTCCTCTAGCGCTGCTGAAATCTGTGAAATGAATAGACATATAATCAGAGGGTAGAAAAGAAAAAAAAGAAGTTTGAATAAAAAAATATTAACGTCATGCTAGAGAAAAGACCTCACCTTTAAGGCTAATTCCTCTTTGTTGTATCCCAGTAGTTCCAAGAACTTGCTGCGAACATCACTTTCAAAATTTGCCTGAACAAAGAAGTCAGATTAGATAAAAGAATGACAGCACTTTTAAAAGAGAAGATGTTTTTCTGATTTTCATACCTTGAGGAAAGACCATAACGTTCTCTCAAACTCATTTTCAGCTGCCTCGATCTTTGCCTGGCAGAATTCCACGAAGTTGCCTGAGCTGATTGTGGTCTGCAGCTGATCGGAGCGCTTCAAAAAGGCTGTTTCTGTGACAACCTGACTGACGTGTACAGCGCGCACAGCGGGCTGCTGTGGCTGCTGAGGGTTCGGCTTTGCGTTGTCCAGAGACACAAGCTTCCCACCAAACTGCCAATGAAAACGGTAAATCCAGGAGAAGGTGAGAGTTGTGTGTGGCACAATGCAAACACTGACACAGAGGTACATGAAACAGGACTCACAGCAAATGAGGCTCCAACAGGTCGGCGGATCCACTTGGGCGGCTTCTTCAGGGGGTTTACTACAGCTGGAGGGGCAGGGGTGTGAGGCAGCTGGAGCGGTGGCAACGTTTGTCCCATCCCAAACGGATCCATGTTGCCAAATGAGGTGCTGATCTGTAACAGAGCCAAGTGAGAGATGACATCATGATAGAGACAAAGGTGGGTGAGGAACCCAAACTCTCAACAGCGACAAAACAGGCTCTCTGGTTTATCTTAGTTTGCAGATGCGCATGTCTTTGCTTGACAAGATCTTATCTCACCTGGTCAGCATCTCTCTGGATCTGTGTCTGGTTGCTGCCTCCCATGATAGAGTAGATGTCGATGTGTCCGTCGAAGCCTGCGGCCGACAGCACTGCAGGGTTCCTGGGGCACCACTGGACATCAAAGCACCACTGGCTGCTGATGGGCAACTCGTACAGCACCTGAGAGTTTATGCAGGATTAAACAGCATGAGGACAGTAAAGACAATGATAGGTGATCTTTGTAAATCTTTACCTCTGCTGTGTTTGGATTCCAGCACAGGATTCTATTGTCCTTCCCACAACTGAGGAGCAACTCAGGATCAGCCAAGCTCCAGGCAATGGACAGGATGCCCCTGCACAACAATACCATCCGTGATTTAAGGAAAGCCAATATCCAATAACACCTCTTGGGAGAGAGGAAAGGTTTGCTTCGCTATCTTAAATGTGTTTACCGTGTGTGATTCTCTAAAATCTTGAGAGGAGAGGTAGCAAAACGCAAGTCCCACATCTGGATGACGGGCATCCGATCATCCTCTGATGCCAGGATGAGCTGAGTGGCCACTTCTGGGTTCCAGGCCAGTCCAGAGCAGTGCATCTAAAACATAGACATGCAAACATTTAAAGTATATCAGTTTTTAAAAAACATCACTTGTCTCTGACTGTAGAAAGAATGACATACTCTGTTGCTGTGGTCGCTGACTTTAATGATGAGCTCGTTCTTGCGGAGGTCCCACACGGAGGCGCGCCCACTCGGGCTGGCAGAGGCCAGAATGTGTTGGACTTGTCTGTTCCATGACACACAGCTGATGTCCTCCAAAGGCTGTAACACAAAACCATGAGCTTTTACTCTGCCTATTCATTACAGGTATTAGAATGTGCAACATATGTTTGCATTGGTGCATTTAAAACCACCATAGTGCTAAAGATGAGAGGACACATGACATGAGTGCAGCTGGCAGATTTACTACCTGAGTTTTAGGCCCTGGTGTCATTGGAGAACCAAAGTTATTCATGTCCCAGATATAGATCTCAGACTCGTTTCCACCCGATGCCACCAGGTTTGTCTGCAACAAACAGGAAACCAAATGTAACGGCAGACGTAAACACAGCGGATGTTAAATTCAGTAACACTGGATTAAATGAATCACACCTGGAACGGGTTGATGTCAAGAGCTCTCACTGGCCCAGTATGCTTATCCATCTCAGCAATGATCACATTGCTCTCTCCAGCTATGATCTTAGCCGGGTCATACAGGATCACATTGCCGTTCTCTCCTCCTGCAATAAGGACACCTGACGGGTGAGCGCCCGAGTCCATCCCATAAGGGCCCCACACCAGTTTGTGGTATCTGCAGAGAGATAGAAGAAAACACATGAACAGCAGCACGAAAAAGAAAAACTACTTTACCTAATAGTATGACAAAAATTCCAAAAATATGTACGGAGGCAGGAGTGCGGGGAGCCATGTTTAATACCTTTGACTGGAGGAGAAGCTGCCGCATGACTTCATGTCCAAAGATGGATCAGACAAGTTCAGCTCAAAAAACTCCAGGGAGGCATTGGTGCTGAAGGAGGCATCCAGCTGCTGTGCTGACGTTCCTGCAGGGAGACATGTGGATTAGGAACATTTGAAACAGAGCTGCACCGTCAGTCAATGAATGAATATGCATCTATGATTATCAATGGAGACGTTTTCTCAGGAGAATATATATATATATATATATATATATATATATATATGATAGCAGAA
>JAFBJT010109783.1:24940-42673 GCA_016785325.1 Chascanopsetta lugubris
TTTTCTTTCTTTTTTTTCTTTCTAATATTAACAGCCACTGAAATAAAACGACGGAGTGAAGGTAGCCATTAAGACGGAAGAAGAGTTAGATAATTATAGACAATTTAACTTTGACTAGAGTGTTGACAAACAACTAACTAATCCTGCACAGGAGAGCATAGAGTATGTGTCGCTGCTATTTGCTCGAACACACTCTGTGAATGAAGGGAGAGGGCGCAGCTGTATGACCGGTTATATAATGGCCTGTCAGCTGTAGTTGCAGAAGCAGCAGCAGCAGCATGTCTGTGTCCGTATACGCGGCAGGCACATACCTGCAGCCAGGTAGACAGGATGGTGCTGGGCAGGACTCCAGCTCTGGATGGCTGTGCGGTTGATCGCTTTGAGTTTCATCCTGAAAAGAAAACAAGCACAACCTGTGAATAGTGGTGAAGTAAAAACCTACAGTAATTACAGCGCATATGTATTTCATGTGGCCTCCAGAGAGGGCGGGGCTCCTAGCAGATAGCAGAACATACAATACTTATTGTACTTTTCTGCTGAAGTGTGCGAAGAAATACAGATGTGCATTCTATTGATGAACTGAAAGCTATGGTTTATACAGTTGTGATACACACAGTATAAGTGTGCGTGACTTTTAATGCAAAGAGCTTTGAGAGGTCAGTGCTTAGGTCAATGGTCAGCTTTGTGTAAATACAGTCCATTTCACTTTCATTTTTGATCCTCGGATTCCAATTCAAAATGATCTGGATCTGTGCCGAAGCTTTTATTGCCTGTAAAATCAAGCCGGTATCTTTAAAGGCATTTTAATATTTCCTCCATAACACTGGGGGCTGAAGTCAGTCCCAGGTCCTCTGCCACTGTGCACAGAAACTTTCCCAGTTTTGAGTAAATATCTGTAACTGTACTTTCATACTTTACATAAATGATGCCACTAGATACAAGTTGTGCCTTCAGATAATTACATTACATGTTTATGGCGCGTGCATATACAACATATAAGGGTTTCTTTTACTCTTCTGGCACAATCACTGGAGCTATACAGTAACTTTGACCGACACTAATTAAAGTGCGTTATTACACTGCACTGTAGAGTACAGAGCTGAGTAAGATGAACACTACTAGTGTTTATATGATGCAGTTTAAAGGGACAGTGTGAAGGACTTAGTGATATCTGGGGGTGAAATTAATATTCAAATTAATCCTTCACTTACACCCCAACCCTTTAAAGCATACATGAAAGGCTAAGGTTGCCTTTGGTTATCATTAAACCTAAGTTTGTCCTTTCTGGGCCACAGTAAAACATGGTGGCCTCCATAGAGCGGACATACTTGGAGTGTAGATATAGAGTTTTTGTGAGGAAAAATTAAAATGGCTAATTATCAGTGTTATTAATTTTCATTCAACTGCAAACAGATATGGACATAATTCTTACATACAGCACCTTTACATTCTGTTTTCCAAACACATAACCAAAACCAACAATAGAAAGTTAGAATATTATTATTTGGTAATGTGTATTAGGTGATTTGTAAAGCAACTACTTGTGTAACATTATATATTTGACTCGGGAAACAGCAGACACTAAATTAGCCAACTACAAAAAGGCTCACTGGAAAGGTCAGAGGTCAACAACAAAAACAAATACATCGGCTGATTTGCTTCAGAGTAAAATATCAGTGTAAAACTAAATAAAATACATACTTTCTAATATCATATATCAGTAACAATATTTGATGATCCGTAGAAATACAGAACAATTGCACTGTATCTGTTTAGGAACCTTTAACTGCACAAGACGTAATAAATGTATCATGTATCTCAGAGAGACTGCGTGTGGCGTCCAAAATACGGTGAGTTAGCATTAAGCTAGCAGCCTCAATAGCTGTGGACATGCACATATATGTGTCGTCACTTTTTTGTACATGGTACTGTATGTACTAGTACAAGCTATGGGGCTGTTACTAGTGTAGCCTGTTAGCTTCCAATGCAAAACACTACAGTGAGCACACACTCTCGTGGAGCTGCGTCTTCTTCACTTCAATGAAAGCGGCTTACCTTGTCTTCTTCGCTCCTTCTCATATGAATGCAGACATAAAACACGCAGACAAACACACAGGTCCTTTCAATTAAAAACCCGTTCAAAGATTAAACACTGGGGACATAAAAAAGGAGACGAGGCTGCCGGTTCCAGGTTGCGGACTGCAGACGGAGCTCCACGTCCCCACTGGTCTCCATCAACGTGGCACTACCGAAGCAGCCGCCTCCTCTCACAGGCGAAGAAGAACAACAGCTTCCGGGGGACGTCCGCACTCCCACCTCCTCAGAGCTAGCACCATGCTAACAATTCGAACGTTAGAGTTTTCACATTTCCTCACATGTATATACACGGGATACAGTATGGCAACATTTTGTTATACGAGTGTATAATCAGTAGTGGTAAGTGTATATCGTTTTAATGACCCTTGCCTGAACTCTTTATATCAGGAGTGAAGCCCTCCAAGAAGGTCGCCATGTTGCACCACCATGTATTTATAGTGACCCAGAAAGGACAAACTAAACACACGAGTATTAATAGAAATTGAAGGCTATATGTTCTCCTATATGTTTGGAAGGAAATGTGATATTGTGCTGCAATGTTCAACTTCACCATATATCACTTAGCTCTACACACAATACCTGGTCAAACTCATTGCTCTGTACAAAACATTCTGTTACAGTTGTTATAGTTGCACAGCATGCAAAAAAACACCACACACACACACAACTTTTGCTCTACAGTTAGAGCTTTTATTAAGAAACAAAATTCTTAAAGTGAGAAAAAGTCACACTTAAGGCACACCACAGAAACACTGAGATGGATCTACCTCGTGGTTCGAGCTCAGCAGGTGGACCCTGAAAAACAAAACAAAGAACAAGTTAATAGTTAATTACTCCGATATCAGTTCTACTCCAAACAGTTGCAGGACATTGACGTAATGCCAAACCCTCAGTCACATTTACATGGATAATCTTTCCCAGACATGTGAATGGGTCAGATGGGTAGTGATTGAAATAATCATTGGGATGGCAAATCGTTTTATGGAGTTGAATAAATGCAGTACCTTCGTGTTTATCTCGTCCACAAGCTCATTTCACTGCCAACCAGTTTTCTGAGATCTGTAAATCCTGTAAAAATCAGTCAAGGAACAAATTAGACAGTTCTGAGTCTGCAACAAGAGTCTGGATTGTAGAAGATTCACCGAATCACAAACATACCAGGAAATTCAGAAAATACACAATTCTTGGCTTCATTCCGTTCTTAAATATTAGTAGATGAACGATTGTTTTAGATTGGCACTTTTCTCAAAGGAGTTTGGCTAATCACTTGTAACACACCGACATGCCATGGCCACGTGGTCTAAATTTAGTGGATTTGATCAGACAAGGCAAAAAATACGAGAGTCAAAATACGTTATCATAAAAAGAGACAACATATATGACAGATGACATAACTATCATCAAACTTACCCAAATAAACAATTAGCCTCTGTCTCACTCATGTGAACATGCTAAGCCAACGATGCTAAACGAAACCTAGTTTTAAAACCTACTTAAGAGCTAATGGACGATCTAACAAGCTGCCCAGATCGAATCCATGTTCTACTACGTAAAAAGTTAAACACTTCCAAACGTGTGGGTAAAATAAGACTCCTTTCTCCTTATATTCCTCCGCCACTGCAGTCAATACTCCGACCACAGTGCGCCCCCCCCATCTTCTTCTTTATTTAAACTGTCAACTCTGCCCTTGACCGCCACCTAGCGTTCGGGGTGCAGAGTACAATACTTATTCCTTTGTGCGTTTGCTTCTGAATTGCAAACGTGTAAGTGAACAAACGTCACGTGTTTTCCGAGACATGTTGGGACCATGATGCAAGGCTGAAATATGAAGCCAATGCTGAAGTGCAGTTCTCAGAACAGCCACAAGAGACTGAGGAAAATCACTCCCAGAATGAACCACTCAGAACCAGAGCTATACAAATACCAGCTATTTCTATTCTTTCCTTTTGGGCAAAAATATGTAATATTTGAGAGAAAGGCTAAAGAGATAATACAAGATATTAAAGTATTTGATCAATCTACCAAATATCTAGATAGCTCTTTTATAATTCAATATAAATATTAAAGTATTTGCGTCACAGGGGTGGTGTGAATGCAACAATTAGATTAAAAAACACTACATATCATTAAATCTTGATTGTAAGGAGACACTAAAAAGCAGTTGAAGCTGAGCATTTTTTACACTTTTTTTTTTTTAAAACACTTTTACAAACAAATGATTAAAGTGGGGCAGAAAAGCAGCAGGTGGATCAATAATCATAAAAGAAAAATTAAATTAAAAAAACAAGCCTTTTTTTAAATATCCAATTCAATTCTTAAGAGTTAATTTGTGCTGAAGCTGTGGACGGATCAGGTGAATATCATCTGCTCTTTATTCTCTCTCGTCAGGGACAACACGTCACATGTCTCAATTACATCCCACTTAAGATGTTTCTCATGTACAGAAATCATGTGACTAAAAAAACAGAAAGCAGCGCCAGATGCAAACCTGCGCTTCTGCCTCTTGAGGCAATTATTCAGTGTGTGTGTGTGTTCACGTAACTGCATTGATGATTAAAAACCTCTGCTGCCTCTAATTAATTTCATTGAAACAATTAAGCCTAGCCATGGTTAATGAATGAGTTTGCAGCAGATTAAGCTACAACAATATTAACGATCACAAATACTTGTCAAAATAAATAGAAAAAATTGATACATGTTCAGTTTGCCTACTGTAAGCACAGATGTAGGGATTACATAAAAACGACAGACATTCTTCTCCAAGCCTGGCAAATCGGAAAGACAGAGAGGAAAAACAGAATAAGAATGGAGGAACACATTTGATAGAACTGTGGAGGGAAAAACAAAAGTGAGAAGATGTTTCATGATCCTGTTGAGCTCATCCTCCTCTCTCAGTCATTCCTGTCCATCACAACCAGGTGCATGAGTGATTCATAGTCCTGAAGGCAGATCCGCCACAGTCAGGGTCCATGTGTCCTTCAGTTGGAAGGGGAACAGTGCCAACTGTTCTGCGTGTATTATTCCAGCTGGCCTTAGCAGGAGAATACATTTAGGCCATTGTTCTGCCTCCTGGTGGAGGAGAAGACCCGTTTCCTCAGCAGGAGAGAAACTCCAGGGGTCCCAGACCGAGTGCACAGTGACGTGAGCGTCTTGGCTCCTGCAGAGAGGGAGAGGGTGGAGGGCCTCAGGGGCACCCCGCCTAGCAGTTAATGGAGGCGCAGTCAGCTTTGGCTTTCCCTGCAGAGCTTATTATCCTCATGAGGCAGTGTCCAAACTCCTCCAGGATCAACCTCTCTGCCTCAGCCTGAGACTGGTGAGTCTGTTCCGCCTTTTTGGCCTGTTCCAGCAAACACTCGCACGTGGCCTCCAGCACGTCTTTCGTTACAAACGTGTACGGCAGCCTGCGAGGGAAGAAAACCAAGGCTTTAGGGAGACACCACACATTATCCACATATTTGGTAAAAAAGGTAAAATGCTCAGTGTCAACAGCTTCTGTCATATTTCAGAGGAGAGGAGAGACAGTACCTCCCGCCTCCACTTGAAATAACGGGTGTGGTCCTCATGAGCAGGTCTGAGATCTGTGACGACAGCTTGGTCTTGGCTGCGGTTTGCTGCTGCACTCTCACTTCCGCTGCGTCGGCCAAGTGCATCAGCGTCTTCCTCTCCGGGCTCTCCTCGAAGTTTTTACAGCCGATGCATTTACATATGGAGGAGCACATGATCTTCGCCTTCAAGTCGAAACGCAGGAAATGTGATGTTGACGAGTGGCCTCAAATCTCAGACATTGCAACTTTGGGTCCATGCAAAGACTGAGAAAACCTACCTCATAGCACTCGCAGTAGTTCTTCAGGCAGCCCGACCGCTTGCAGTTGCAGCCCTTACTGTGCCGACGATCCGACTCGCCTTCTTTGCCTTTGCCGATTTTAGGTTTGAAGGCCTCTGGGTTTCGGTCCAAACACGTCTGCAAGAGCGAATGTTCACCATCGAATATGAATTCACATGTTCAAAAAGGAGAAACTTCTCATCATACAACTCAAAAAGTCAACTTCCTCCTTACCTTTATCGCTTTGAGTCGCTCCGTCTCGTGCTCCAGGTTGTTAAAGCAGTTGTTGCAGTTGCAGTTATTACAGAACTCTCCATTTGCAAAGCAGTCGCAGTATCTGAACAGAGAAAACACACAGCTGCTTAATAAACTGCCTAAATAGGCATCGACTTCAACACCCTTGATAATAAACAACATTCTTGGCTGTTACGGTAAAGTTTCATCAACGTCTGTAATGATGAAGTGAAGCTTTATTGCACCATTTTGTCTCATGTATGAACAGTTGTACTTACAGTTTGAGACACTGGGACTTGGTGCAGTTGCAGGGCTTCCGCGGTCTTGACGTTGACTCTGTTGTTGACAAACTGTGGACCAATGACAAATATGACACATTCAAATAAAACCTTTAACTTGTTGACAGGCGCAGTAATCAAATCCCTCCTTACCCATTCAGGGGCAGCCTGGCCTGGGTCTGGATACCCGTGGACGCAGGGAAACCCGAGCTGCTGGCGAGGGTCACAAATGGCGACTGCTGGAGCTATAGGAGGTCGGTAAATATAATAATGATCAACACACGCAAATCGGAGAGTAGTGTTCATGACAGCATGTAGCAACAATAACCCCCGCTCTGACCTGTGTAACGTATTGTGCTGGCACGACTGCATAGCCGACATTCCCGCCCCCCGGAGCTGGTGCCAGGACAGTGCCTGGGGGGAGGTTGGTGAAGTTGGGCTGGATCTGGGGCAGCGGAGTTGCAGGCATGATGAGGCGTTGCTGGGTCTGGGTGGTGGTTACTACTTGTGTGGCTGATGTCAAGGGCTTCGGCGCCACCTGCAGGGAATCGAGTCCATGAATGTCACTCAGGAGAGATTCAACAGAAACTAAACAAACATGGAGGAAGAGGAAGACGTGGGTACCTGCTTCATGGGCTGTGCTGGGACGATCGGGACGGACATCCTCACAGCGCCTGTGCCCACCACCACCGGTTTAGCTGTGAAATGGACATCGACACGAGGTTCCATTTTTGACATAACACGCCCTCTGTTGTGGTTAGCCGTGAGAGGCTATGTTCAAAGGTCACCTGTCTGAATGGAGCTGGTGCTGGGACCACTGGGCTGTCCCGTGCTGCTCGCGGTGGTCGCCGTGACCAGTCGGACATAGTGGAACCTGCTTCCTGGCACCTGGATCTGCTGCACGTTCGGCTGGGTTGCCAGAGGGATGATGGTCTTGAACTGGGAGCCGCCAACTCCTCCGACAGGCACAGGCTGCACCGTTTTAATATTCTGTGAATGTTCACGTCCACAAAGAAAGATATGAAGTCGCGATGAGACGAGGACAACCAACATGGGACAGACTGGCATTTACAGTGAAGTGAATTGCTGACACAGACACTCTTCTTTCCCTGGTTAAGAGCCCACATGGCAAAACCCCTTACCTGCACTGTGGTTTGACCTGTGGCCACCTTGACCGGAGACGTGGACTGTTGGACTGTGAGGATCTGCTGGCCAAGCGCTACGTTGACGGGCAGAGTTACAGACTTCTGAGAGGAGTTGGAGGTCGGTGAAGCCACAGATACAACGGTCACCTGGTAGAGACAAATCAAGTGTGAGCTGAACCACTGTTGACTGCATCAAATAGTACACTTATATTATTAGTCATAATATTCTATTCTCTCGTTACCTATCCTTCAATGCCAATATTGAGAATATTATACTAGAAACTAGAAATGTACCTTGCTGGGAGTCTTGAGGGGTGAAATAGCGATCTTTTTACCGGGGATGCTCTGGATACCCGCATTATGGGGTTCAGTGAGTGTAATGGTCCTCGGGGGCATCACTGGGGAATTCTGTGTCAGGACCCGTCCTGTCAAGAAAGATTCATTCCATCAATAAACAGAGAAGCCAACATTTCAGCCCTCAGTCATGAATCAAGAAGGGAAAGTAACAAATAGTCAGATTTGCATTTTTAAATAGACTTACCGGTGATAACAGAAGGAACCGATGTCTGAGGACTGAGCCCTTTGCTGTTGACAGTTTTCGTGATAATGAACTTGATCGGTGCAGCAGAGGACGTTGGCGTTTTCTTGGCAATCTGAGGAGATTAAATGAACACAGATTTTAATACACGGATTAAACAAATGCATCAAAGGGCACACATAAAGATTGTAAATCAATTTCATTATGAGGATTATTTACAGTCTCCTACCAATCTAAATGACCCTAAAACCCAGTCATTATTGCAATAAGAATATAGAAATGATCATTCACCTGTACAGCCTTTAGCTGCTGGGCCTGTAATGTGGTCACCTGGTTGCCAGGACTGCCGATCACCGGCTTCAGCTCCGACCTCCCACTGATGGTCACCACTTTAAACTGAGGAGCCTGAGACTTGATGTCTCCTGAAGTCTGCGAAACGCCAGGCTTGCCGCCCGTGTGGGGCAACTGCAGCACAATGGGTTGCCCCGACTTTCCAATTGCGGTGACCAAAAGTTTCTGCCCTTCCTGCTTGATGACCTGAGGCGCTGCGCCTGCAGACTTTGCTGCCTCTGTAGCTTGAGCGGAGGCCACCTTGTTCAGGATGATCTGGTGGTTTGCGGGAGAGATGGTGAACTTCTGTAAGCCACTTGTGGAAACGGTACACTCTGTTGCAGTCACACTGTCTGCTGTAGTTTTGGTGGTGGTTGTGGTTGTAGACAGGGCTGATTTGAGCGTGAGGAGGGTGGATGAAGTGGAAATGGAGATGGGGATTTGAGCTCCCGAGCTGATGGTGAGTGTAGAGTCCGTGACCGTGGAGGTGGTGAGAGTCTGTTCTGTTGAAGAGGTGTCGGCACATAGTGCCAGGTTTTCTGAAGTTACGGGTGAATCTGTTTCCATGGGGACTGATGTGTCCTCACAGGCATCTGACTGGACCGTGGTGATCTGGGGTTGTGAGTGAGGGATGTCCTCTATGGCCTCAGTGTCCATGATCTCATCAGGCAGGAGGCTGTTGAGCTCTGGTGACACCACATCCATCCTTGCTAAGTGTCAGCTCTCTACTGAAACTGAGAGAACACCACAATTACTCATCATGGTCACTGGAGCAAAACTATGCACATTTTTGTTTAACGCTCTTACATTACTCAGAACCTTTTTGTTGACTTGTGTTTTTCTACTAAGAACATATATCGATTTGACACCCGTGAAAATCAACACTGACAAAAATAAATAGGACGGCAGCATCGGTGCAATAACTGCAATAATTTTGAATACAATCATGGTCTTATTTTCTTCCCCATTTTATTGTTGGCCTAGTTTCAAACAGCAAACTAAGACATTCAATTCATCCATTCATGAAATTGACAGTGCTTTGGATGAATATGAAATACCCACAGATGTCAATACCTCTGTGATCAGCTAATGTGGGACAATCTGTCTGCCTGGCCGGTTAATTAGTCAGGCTCCAGTGATCTCATTGCACAAGAATAATTACAGTCATGTTTCTATCATGATGAAAAAACATGAGCATTACATCAGGACAGCGGCAATGGATTCCATTACACTGTCCATGTGGAGAATCATTGATCATTTGGGTTAAAGGTGCAGTGTGTAGGATTTAGTGACACCTGATGGTGAGGTTGCATGTTGCAGATATGTGCCCCCTCACCTTACCATTCACTTTCAAGCATTTGGGAGAACTTGTTTTAAAATGCTATTTCACCCAATAGAAATAGAAACAATTCCATCTACATATCTAATCATACACAATTGGATTCTACATGAATATGCTCCCATGCTGCTTGTTTAAAGGCAGTGCAAAAAAACATACACAAACCTTACAGCTAGCGGGCTAGCCTCACCCACAGCTAAATAACAGATACCGGCGGAAGTTTGCAGCAATCACGTGATTTTAGTCAATACATGTGTAAACGAGTCACCTATGGGATGTGATGTGTTGTGGATGTGACAGGAGCAGACAGCTGTGTGCAGGTTAGCTAGGCCGCACCGATCACCACACAGTGAATCTTTGTCCTGATGCTCCACAACATTAATCCACCCATACACATAAACGAACCCTTCCCACCCCGCAGACCACGAACACACACACTTCCCGGATCCTGTTGGTTTCCACCCCCACCCCCCTCAAACAATAACTATGCTGCTCGACCTCAATTCACGTTAAAAGCAGCCCAACGACTGATCCCGGTCAGGGCAAAGACCAGGAGGGGGTTGGAAAATACGGCAAGCGGGTTGCTGGCTGCGTTACTATTTCAGGCCGGGGTTGGATTTCGAAAGATCCGCCATTTTTACCTCGTCATCAGCTCTGTTAGCTTCCCGGGCTAACACTGAGCTGTTAGGGGTGTGCTACTATAGTTACACGTTATTTGCGTTGGACAAAGTCAACTTACCCACACACACGAGTCAGAGGCAGCTATGCTAAAGAGGGGAATTGTTTCTAGCAGGAAGCTAATAGCCAGCAACTAACTCTGACAACGTAAACAATGCTAGACCTCCAGATCTAGATCCCCCCTCCCCTGTCACTTCAGGTATCCACATACCTATTGCAACTGCACCTTTACTTTCACAAAGCGGCACGAATAACCGTTGCTTTGGGTTTATGGTTTAAGTTCACAGGCCAGTAAGCAGTTATACATACACATTTATATAAATATATATATATATATTTAAGTTAGTAAACATACTGCAAGTCTGGTATGTTACCCAGGTGAAACACAAGATCAGTTTATATATCAGTTATTCGGGTCTAAAAAGAAGTTAGAGCTAAGTAGCATGCAAACATAAGCAAAGATAGTGAAGATGCAACTGCAATGGTATTTTGACAGGAAACACACAAACAAACATGGTGTTATGATCCCATCCAAACTGTCAATATTTAGCTAACTTCGCTTTGACTTTCCATATTTAGTACGCACTGTATTCATCTTATTAATCAGTAATCCACAGCAAAACAAACTTTATTCCAGCTCACAACACTAGGAGCCTTCTTGCGTAGGTGACACCCAGGGCCCTGTGCTCGAGTCCAGCCCCTTTGCTTCACCATCCCCGCTATCATTGTCACCATGATCATCATTATCAGGAGCCTCATCAAGGCAGGAGCCCAGCGGGCAGGACAACTGTACTAGCAAACTTGCTGAGCTTGCTAACCCGAGCTAGCTAGCCACAACAGTATACCTCAACATCCAAACACGTCCTCCGATGTGAGGCTTTCCGCTGGATCCGGTGATGTGGAGTACAGAGCGGGGCAGATGATGGTCGAGCTTACCGGAGATTTTGACGCTGAGCAACGTATCGAGATAAAACGAGGAAAGGAAAGGGCGATTGTTCAAAATACCGCGCCGAGCGCCATTCCTCCCTGACATTTCACAGGCCGGCCACGCCTTCCGAGCCTTACGTCATTGGTACGTAATATTTAAAGGCGCAGATCACTTGAACCGACGCAATTAAGAAATTGATTAAAAAAATATTTGTCTCATCTTTATCTTCATATCAGTTGCAATATTTATTTGTTTTACATATCATTCATCTTTCATTTTTCATATTGTGCACATTATTCGTCAAGTTTGTTATATTTGATAGAAAGGGCAGATATATGCATGCGGTATAGTGTAACCTTTGAGCCCGATACCATAAAAAGATATGCCATGAGACTATGTACCCATTTGCTAATATTGTATGGTAAACAATACAGGTGCAAAAAGCTATGAAGTAGTGAAAATATTTAAATAATGTATACGGTTATAAATAATAAATACAGTAAAGCCTGTGAGCTGGATGAATATGTACATTGTGGCCCCTCCCATTCCCCCTTCCCTACACACATGTAAGTGTTGATGTGATATGGATAGTGTCTGTGTACTGATAATGGTCATGAACTATTGGAAGAAACTGTTTGCTTGTGATACTGGACAATGTTCTGTGGGCTATTCTGCCACCCAGAGGAGAAAGGGAGATGTGATGGGTCGGCCCTTTTCTTGCCTGTAGTGTTGTTGGTCTGTTACAGTCGGTACCTGTGTTGTTTGGTCACTGAACCAGACCAGACAACAGTGGATGTGCAGGGGATAGACTGAATTATTGTGGTGTAGACCTGACTCAGGCTAACCTCCCTAAACTGAACCTCTTTGGTGATGGCGGCTGTTACGACTCGACTCAAAAGGCCACAACAAAGAAGGGAGATGCACACTAAATTAGAGCGAGGTTAACGCTATGTCATTCACATATATACAAATTAACACAATAGCACTGATGTCAAATGAAAGAGAAAGGTGGAGCAGCTTGGTTGGGTGAAGGAGACCAGCATGGGTACGGCCTAAAGCCACAATGCAGCTGGCACACCTGCAGCTGATAACTGATTAATTACAGGCAGTGCGGATGGACTTCATTCATGTGGCCAGGTGTTTCTAGTTACTCTGATGGTAGCAGCCAACTCCTCTCAGCCAAGGACATGTAACACAGTGGCACAAGAGCAGAAATCAAGCCCTTGGGCCGTAACAGTGGCTATGTGGGGCATCCTTCTGGCATTCCATATTCTAGTGACATGAATATATCAACAGCATTCACAGTATTTTTGTATATGGCAATGGTGTACGGGTATGGGAGGATTTGTCCCTAAGTCCATGGTTATTTCCACAATAAGTGTGGTTCAGGTGATGTGTAGACTTTGATCTCAGTTATTGCGAGTGGTGTTGAACAGGAAACAAGGGTGTTTTAATAACCCTTTTTTTGTTTGCTTTATCAAACGATTTTCCATTGCATTACATTTAGATTACCACTTAACCAGTTGTTTATAATTGATTATTAGTTTAAAGGAACAGTTCCTTCCAGCTAATCAGTCACTTCCTTTATCTTTTGTTATTTTAGCTCTACTGGTTGTTCTCATGAAGCAGGAGAAATAAAGACGGTAAGATTAGTGGAGTTTAAAAGGAATTGCAATGACTATGAACCAACATCAAAGTGACAGATTAGAGGAAAACAACATAACTAATTGATGTTGGGATCACTAATTAATTTAAAGCACACTCACGAGCCCTTACTGTTTATATGCTTTATAAGTCAAGATTAACGTATAAATAATGATCATTTTGTAGTTAATTAGCTGCACAGTTTTCCTTAACCACTCTGACATATTCCTTCAAACGCCATCTACTGGCCGGAGGACCACACCAACCGGAAAACTCACCCCCCTTCTTGGCGGAAGAAGCCAGTGCTTGTTGACACTTCGCAGGCGACAATGGCGGCCGAAGTGCGGCAGGAGCTTGCTCAGCTGATGAACTCCACCGGATCCCATAAAGATCTCGCTGCCAAGTACGTAGCATCAATTTCGCAATGAAATATCATCCGTGATCCATTGATATGAACTGTTGTTAAGAATTCCTCCACGACGCTACACACATAGCAGTGATAATTGTGCAGCACAATCTATGCTAACGTTAGCTAGCCGTTTAGCTTCAGCAGCCATACAAACAGGCTAACGCTGCATTAGCTGACACTATCCATACTTTTGACGTCCAAACACTTTATTTTGTAAAGTTACCGGTAAACCGTTATAAGTGCTAGTCTACCTTTGACGTTGCTGTTACATTTGAACTCACCAGTATTCAAAAGCTGCTGTTTGGTAGCTATCAGACGAGGCTAATTAGTAGCACCCGTGCTCAATTATTGTCGTATTATGGCACTTTGAACCTGCTGAGCGAATTGATAGACTGCAGGTAACTTTACAGACCAAAGAAAATGAATATTGGCTTAAATAACATTTTCGTTGTCTCAGTCCATGTATTGGTTACAATGTGCTGTTGTCTCTCACCCCTTATGATTTATCTTTGTAGATATCGAATAATTTTAGAGAGGGCCCTTAGGCTCGAAGATGAAGATCAGCTCGAAGCCCTGAGGGCTTTTGTTGAAGCAAGTATGCTATGCCCATATTTGTTTATGCGAGCTACACTTTATCTTGTATACCTAGTGTATTTGGACGTGAACAGTGTTTCTTACTGCCGTATGTTTGCATTTCTCTCTCAGTGGTCAATGAAAATGTCAGTCTGGTCATCTCGAGACAGCTGCTCACTGATTTCTGCACACATCTGCCCAGCCTGCCAGACACCGCGGCTAAAGCGGTTTATCACTTCACCTTGGAAAGGATTCAGCCCAGGGTGATCTCCTTTGAGGAGCAGGTGACTTCTTGTCTTCGTCTGACATTGTCTCGATTAATATTTGTTGTTGATGATTCACTCACTCAAACACCACTGTAATTTATTGGATTGTCTCACAAAATTATTTTCACCCATGTCCTCAGGTCGCTTCAATCAGACAGCACTTAGCAACAATTTATGAAAAGGAAGCAGACTGGAGGAATGCTGCCCAGGTTTTAGTTGGTATTCCTCTGGAAACAGGACAGAAGTAAGTAACATATGAGCAGATTTATTTTGGTCTGTCTTTATGTTTCTGATAATGGCATGTCCTTCATGCTTCCCTCTTTGTCCCTCACCCCAGGCAATACAATGTCGATTATAAGTTGGATACATACTTGAAAATTGCTCGGCTCTACTTAGAGGATGACGATCCAGTGCAGGCAGAGGCCTACATCAACAGAGCCTCATTACTTCAGAATGAGTCCTCCAATGAGCAGCTGCAGATACACTATAAGGTATGTAATTGTTCTGGTGATGTCATGGTTGCACTGACCTCTTTCAGACCAGGTGTAAGTATCCGCCCTGACTGATCTGATCACAAGTAGTTGGCTCCAAGCTCTGAGCTGTACTTAGCAATTTGTCCTTGCAGATCTCTGCACAAGATCCACTCTTCTTGGTGTTTTGCTTCTTAGGTGTGCTATGCCAGAGTCCTTGACTTCAGAAGGAAGTTCATTGAAGCCGCACAGAGATATAATGAGCTGTCCTATAAGTCAATTGTACATGAGAGCGAACGTCTAGAAGCACTGAAACATGCCCTCAACTGCACCATACTGGCCTCTGCAGGTACCATACCATACTACTGGGCGTTCATTCCTTGCACCTCCTTGGTTTAGGGAGTTTTTTTTTTCTTCTTGTTTTTGTAATCTTGTTTATTTGCACATTTGAAACCTGGCTGTTGCTATGACACCCTTCCCCTCCCTGCAGGACAGCAGCGTTCTCGTATGTTGGCCACCCTCTTTAAGGATGAGCGTTGTCAACAGCTGGCTGCTTACGGTATCCTGGAGAAGATGTACCTGGACCGGATCATCAGAGGAAACCAGCTGCAGGAGTTTGCCGCCATGCTGATGCCTCACCAGAAGGCCACCACAGCGGACGGTGAGTTGAGTTGAGTAAACGGCTTCACAGCACTTTACAGATCTTTTTTCATGTTTTATGCTCTGGTCTGATGTTATTGGGGTTTTAAAGTTGTTTTTTGTCTCCCACCCTCTGTTCATGTAGGCTCCAGTATCTTAGACAGAGCTGTGATTGAACACAACCTCTTGTCTGCCAGTAAACTCTACAACAACATCACTTTTGAAGAGTTAGGAGCATTGTTGGAAATTCCTCCTGCAAAGGTAGGACACGCATTAACAAATAACTGCTTAACTTTTCAAACAATTCAAAATGAATATGTGCGTCTGGTGATAAATGTTCTTTTACTTAATGAATAGTATTTCTTATGTCGAACCTGGATCATAAAAAAAATCTGTTTTCTTCTTTAGGCTGAAAAAATTGCCTCCCAGATGATAACTGAAGGACGAATGAATGGCTTCATCGACCAGATCGATGGCATCGTACACTTTGAGAGTGAGAAATGAAATGCTTTGGAGATTTTTATAATCAAAGTAGATTAAAAAAAGATTTCAGATTATTTCCAGCATGCTTACCATTTCACATTTTTATGATAAAACCAATTCTGGATCTTTTTACAGGTTTTTTTTTTACATCAACTAACCAACGAAATATGTGTATATATCTGCGGCCACTAGAGGGTAGCCTTATCAAATAGGAGTCATATAAAGCAAGACACTATCTGCAATGGCTGTATGATGGCAGGGCAGCTGAAACTCATCAAAAGGCACAGATTTATATATATTTGTTTATGATTTAAACTAATTAAACTTTTTTTTTTTCTTTTTAAATCCCTGGCAGCACGGGAACCTCTTCCTACTTGGGACAAACAGATCCAGTCTCTGTGTTTCCAAGTCAACAACCTCCTAGAAAAGATTCGTCAGGCTGCTCCAGAGTGGGCGGCCCAGGCCATGGAAACCCAGATGACCCAGTAAACATTCCCATCCTTCAAAAACAGATTTGACAACAACCCCTATTTCAAGTCGTGTCAAAGTTTTGACTGTGTGCTCCAGCAGCTTGGTTTTGGAAGCGCCAACAAATAACCCTCTGGTATCACTTGTCTGAGATGTTTCTTGTTTTGGAAATGAAGTATGTTCACAGGAATAAACGTGCATATTCCTGTTACTTCAGATGATTACAAACGTAATGACAGGAGAGGTGTATTACAAAACCATTGGCTGTAACTTAGCTGTGATCCTCTTTGTACCACCCTTTTGAAATTTCAGCACAAACGATTAAAATTCACCGCTGAGAAACTATGCAGCATTATTGTCGTGAAAATGTAAAAAAAAAAACAGAAATTAATATATACATCAAAAGTGAATAATTGTATTCATTTTTCCTATTTGTGTAGCAAAAGCTCTGCCCACACAGTATCTGCCGTCAAACAAGGAAACGATAAAAGCCATTCTCCTGACCAGTTTCATCACAGGGACATTTATATTTTTATTGTATCATATCGTAAAACTTGTTCCTCCCTGCTGACTCATGTTTGCTGTATGTGAACATCAGACTTCAGATGACCCTATCCCTGGAAGGTGCGGGGAGTTCAGCATCTAGAGGACATAAAGTAAACACATAAGCCATAAACCAAATGAACCAACAGTAATTCATCGTGGCTGTGATGTGGTGCTGCTCCGGGAATTGTACCCTCTCAGAAAATGCCTTGCTCCTTCCTGCGGTCGATGTCTCTCTTCAGTTGACAGGTGGCACAGAAGGAACAAAACAGGGTCGTCATGAAGTCAGAACACATTGAGCCCTGGGAGCAGAGAGAGAGAGTCACTGTCAGCAGTTGTTGACCCAGTGTTTTACAGTGAGTGCGTACTTCAAAGAACGGTGATGGCTTTACAGCCCAAGTGTGGATAGTGCGCAAACTGCTCTCACTTCCATCTTGTGTTTTTAACTTTTCTCGTCAGTGTCATGTTCTTGTACTTGCATCATTGTGAGGCAGAAACAAAGAAAATGAAAAGTAACGAGAAAATCTGTGCAGAACCTGGGTTTTACCTGATGGCCCTTTGGTTTGGAGACACTGGATCAAAGGTAGTTGGACTATGGCTAAATTCAAGCAGCACTCACCTCGATGTTGTACTTGGTCCTGTAGACGCTGCGGATGGGCATCCCCAGACCACACAGGCAGCACTCGTTCATGTCACTGGCAATGGAGCAGCCCAGGCAGGGGTAGCAGAAGAACCCATAACAGCCTGAGGTGAGAGAGAGAGAGAGAGAGAATCCATTAATTTAATACATTGGCTTTTATTCTGGATACAACAGGGAATCATGACCATCTATAATGATTAAAGCAACG
>JAFBJT010109783.1:44463-59463 GCA_016785325.1 Chascanopsetta lugubris
ACACACACACCCACACACACACACACACACACAACACATATGCACCCCAGAGGATCAGAAAGCAAAAGTCTGTGAAATTCATTGCTTACGAGATATTCAAGGTGTCTGTATCGCTGAATAAAATCGGGTTCCGTCTCGTAAGAGAAGCAAAACTGCTGAGACAGCGATACCTCGGGCAGAGATGATACTGGAGCAAATGTTTAATACATTCATTCCTGGGGGTGAGTGGGGCAGGGGGGCTCTTGTGTATCATTAAATGGGTCTGAGCCCCTTCAGCGTAAACTGTCTGGTCAAATCTTTGAATCATTTAACACTAGAAGAGTGGGGGAAAACTGCTCTGTGGTTGCGTGCATCAGTCAAGTCACAGACAATCACAATCTCCTCCCTCCTGTCCCTGACTGACAGCTGCAGGATCTGTGTGAAGCTGACCTTTGGCTGTCATCACTCCATCATCCAATCCCATCCCAGGGTATGAATTCTTGATTTATCACCAAAAATAGTTCACAGTGACCTTCCTGACCCAGATTCTAATAAGTCCCTGAATCTACCCGACTCTACGTGAAACACATATCTCGAGATATCATTGCCCTAACACTTGGCGCTTGGTATTTTTCTGAGGTTAAAGGGGTGCTGTGTTGAATTCGATCTCACGCTGAGTTAAATAGAAATACATTTTGTGACCACTCAACTGTGGCAATGGCAGCTGTGACTTAACAGAAGATACGTTGTCTAAAGAAGCCTCTGCTTCTGCGCTTCAGGGTAATGACTCATTCAGCAAATAAACAGGTGAACAGCTCTGGCGCTGCAGCTTCGGGGCTTGGTTGACTGAGTCTGACAGTCATTCTTTTTAAAGGTACAGTGTGTACGATTTGGTGACATCTAGAGGTGAAGTTGCATTTTGTATCCATCACCTCACCCTTCCCATCAGAGCATGCGAGGACTTATGGTGGCTCTGGGTTGTCATCCAAGCTCAAAAGATGCTTGAAAAAAACATGGCAGCCCCCATAGGATGGACTCACTCCTGATGTGAAAATACATTAAAGGGCTCATTTTAGGGCCACGTAAAAAAACAAGTCATAGATTATTATTAAACAATCGTAAACATGTCTGCATATACTTGTTTGTAATTCTATGTCTACAGAAAGAAATGACAAAATTGACCAAAACCTTACACACTGCACCTTTAAGCCCAAATCATTGCATTGCATTTGGGCAGTGTAATTATAGACACGCAACAAAGCATCTGAATACTCACAACCATGCACAGGCTGTGGGGCATCTGTGGTACCGATTACATCACAGTGCAAATTCACATTCACAGAGCAGAACGACACGCAGACATTTAATGAACCCAACCTGTTGAGGTCCCACATGCGAACGGTGTTCCCCGCAGCAGCGTACAGCACGGATCCTGAAGGGTTGAGAGCGATCTGGTTGATCTGACACTCGCCCTGTGCAAAGGTTATTGTGCGGGTGGTGGTTCCAGCACACGCATCCCCTGAAACCACCTGCCCCGATGACCTGCAGGGGCGAGGACAAGCGAGAGAGTCAAAGAAGTGCAGAGAAAGAAGGAGAGGAAACACAACAACACAGAGACGAGTGTAATGATTGGATTTTACAGTTGTCATTTCAGGTTGGAAGCATTTCATTTCAAATCCCCCCTTGTTCATTTGATCCTTTTAAGCAATTTGAAACACACCGGTGCAACGAAAAGCACATCCCAGAGCTAAGCTTGAATTTTTCATTTGATCGGATTCAAACTGCGGAGGCTGCAGCGAGGGAACTTACGTGAGCGTGCGAACACACTTGGCAGAGTCACGAATGTCCCACACTTTGATATAAGAGGTGGAGACGGAGAAGACCAGACCGGAGGAGACACAGTATTTGACTGACACCACATTGTTGGGGTGACCTTTGAGGGTGGCGATCTCCTGACCGGTGACCAGGTTCCACATCTTACACGTACGATCTGCGGGAAGAGGAGAGGAGGTTCCCAATATCATGAAACTGATCGAGTATTGCTGAATTATTATTGAAGGGCTACACTACTATTTGATTGATTGCCATGTCAGAATATGATTTGAGTGTTTAGTTCACCACCAGCTGAGAATCTGTCGGACGAATGATTGATACTTTATTTATTTCATATATGTTAAAACAATATAGGGCGTTACATATAGTCTATCAGACCAGACTTTCTACTAAATGTTTTTTTTCCCTTTAACGTAACAACATTAAAGATGGCACCCGTCGTTCTGGAAAAGCTAGCAGGCTTTTCTTAATCTTCATTCCATTTTTTCGAATGAATCCTCGTCTCCCCATAAACGCCTCAACTCCCAATTTTAAGAACCACTACACAAACAGGTCAATTAAGCTGTCAGTCATGTTTTCACTGATGGCTATGAATAGATTTTCTAAAACAAAACAAAAGACCGTAAAACTATCTTTAATGAAGAAAACACTGATGGCGTTGCTTCATGTTGCCACTTGAGGGAGGAGCTTACAGCGCATGAACCAATATCAGCCACATGAAGAATACGGCGACTGTACCTTTAGATCCAGTGAACAGCAGCTCATCCGTGGCATCCACACACAGCACCGGCTTGGAATGGCCCTCGGCGACAGACACACACTGCAGAGGCGCCGTCCTACCGCCCCTCACACCACCGATGGGATTGATCACACCCCTACAGACCACACACAGCCACACCCCTGTCAGTACAAATCTGTGTGTGTGACTTCCCTCCACATCTGTGCAGATGTTCGCCGATGACCGGTCCAAACACTGAATCCAATAAGTGGTATTGCCGGAGCGGCTGATGGGCGTTGTGATGTGTAAGACACATGACTGATCACAAACATGCACACGGACGCACAACATCTGTGTTTAAATGACACACAAACACAAAACTACACAAACTACACACACCTTCATGGATACACACAGCTGATAGAGTCGCACATTCACACACACACACACACTAAGGTGTTGTTGTTATAAGCCCACTGTGTCCATTTATCTGGCCTGTCCTCCCCCTGGCGTGCTCACACACACGCGCGCACACACGCGCACACACACACACACACACACACACACACACACACACACACACACACACACACACACACACACACATCTCTCCCTCTCTCTCTCTCCCAAGAGAAGAGTTCTCCGGTCGTTCTCGCGTGTCTGTCGTGGATCCGTGACGTGTTTTCCCTCACCCTGAAGCTTCACTCGGTGTCTCCCCGTCGCCGAAGTCCTGAAGTTTTGGACTCGTCCTCTCGCGGCAGCAGCAGCGCTGCAGCAGTTTCGCTCTGTCCGCGCGGGGCTCCGCGCGCGTGTCTGTTTGTGTGTGTGTGTTTGAGAGAGAGTGAGAGAGAGAGAGAGAGAGTGAATGGAGGAGGGATTTAATCAAAGTCATTACACTTTTCTCACAAGCTGCTTACACACCTCCACTCCTCACACACACGCGCACACACACACACACACACACACACACACACACACCATCATTCTTTTTGTTGTTGAACAGCCCAATTAAGGAACGACAATAAGAGCGGCTTTTCTATTCAACCCATCTTCATCTTACTCTCTCTCTCTCACACACACACACACACACACACACACACACACACACACTTTCTCTGATAGAATGGGAACTCAGTCTCTCCCGCTGATTCCCTGCCCCCCCCCCACTATCCCAATCCATGTCCCACTGACAGGCCACAGTCCCAGAGAGCCCAGAGCAGTCGGCAGAGTGAGACAGGGCAGGAATAGGGTGAGAAGAAGAGGGGGATGTGCGAAAATTGGTCCCTGGTGGGCTTCCTAATAACACAAGCGGTGGTTAGTGGGTGTGAGCGTGTGTGTGTGTGTGTGTGTGTGTGAGAAGGAGTGAGGTAGTGCGTAAAACAGTGAAGCAGAGCCAGAGGATGTGAAGAGGGAAAAGAGAATCTGTGATTACACAGTTTCTGCCCGAAGAGAGCAAAATCCAGGAGGGTGAGTTTGAAACTTGTCAACCAGCTTCTCCTTTGTGTCTGCACATACACTGTGTCCCAATGTGGCACAATTCTCTCTCTCTCTCTCTCTCACACACACACACACACCAAATAAAAAATTAAACACAGAAGCTTGTGCATCTTTTCATAGCGCAAAAAACACCAACCACGGTCGTATGCGAGTTTGCCAAGTATCGCAAAAGATACAAAATACAACAAAAAAAAGAACTTGCACAGAATAAGCTCAAAAACAATAGTTAACGACAGCCACAGCCTCACCACACTGACTCCAAAAGGCACTGGCAACTCAAAAATAAACCACAGCAGTGTCCTGAGAAAACATGATCAGCACATGCAGCATCCTCTCTCTCTCTCTCTCTCTCTCTCTCCCCCAGTCAGGTGGGAGCCGACTCTCAGCTCTCAGCACCTCCACTGTCAAACTGGCTCTTGGGGATCCAGCGTGAAGAGGGAGGTCATGGTGCCGGTTTGGCAGTGGAGTGATGCAAGAATTGATCAACAGTGAAGACAGAATATGTCACCGTCTCTTTGTTTCAATATTATGTTGGAAAGATTGAAAACTGAATTGATAAGAACAGAAACTGTAGTTTTATTCATATGATGCTTAATAAATGGAGAAGGAAAGGAATGATTGAAGATATGAGCAGAAGAAGAATTCACAGGTGAATTAAATCTGAATGAACCTTCTCACTCTTCAGGCTGTCGACCAACTCACGTCTGAAACACCCAACATCCTGGTATTTTAAATTCTGACCAAGAATTCAAACAAAAGCAAAAGTAGTTTTCTTGCCACACTGCATACTGGAGCACGATGTGGCGCATCAATGTGGCTCTTTCATGACTCCACTCTCCCTATTCTGGGACTCGAGGAGATCTGTGGAATAGCAACAGGAGCTGGAGCTGTGGACACTTGGGAGGAAACGAAAGCATTTTCTGACCATGTGTCAACCTGCTCTCGTGGCGATGTAGCCTGCTTTATTGAAGCTTCTCTTGTTTTAGCCAAGTTAGCTCGTTTTTCTCCTGAATACCTTTATTGGCTGCAGCCTCTGCTCTATTTATCTAAATCTGCTCTGCAGTGCATCGCTCCTTATTGGTAGAAATTGTTCCCTCTCCATCAGCGCCAGCAGAGATATCATGGTGTGCTGTGTTACGCACAACTATATGTAAGGGCTGTTAATGGGTGTTGCTCAGGGCAAAGCATTGAGAGAACCACAAATTAATGAAAACATGGGAGCGAGATCGGCGTGTGCTCTTAGCAGCACATGGAAAAACAGACTGAAGGGCCTCGGTGAGAGCTGCATCTGTAAGTGATGATGCCACAGAAAAACAGGAAGCGAGGAGAACATTTTGTTTTTTTATCTGTAATTATACAAGAAACATGAAAAGCAGAGACTGGTGGCAGATAAGACAGGTGTTTGTACCTTTGTATTTATATTTAAAGGTGCAGTGTGTACGATTTGGTGACATCTAGAGGTGAAGTTGCATGTTGTATCCATCACCTCACCCTCACCCTTAGGAGCATGCAGGGGAACCTATGGTCGACTTCAGTTGTCATTAAAATTCAAAAGATATTTAGTGCGTCAAACTGTGCTACCGTAAAAACATGGCGGCCCCATAGAGAGGATCCGCCCCTCATGGAAATATACATTAATGGGCTCATGAAAAGAAGAATGCATTAAAGAGGTTATGAATTTATGAAAATGTCATTGTTTTGTTAATTTTTAGCAGTGACAAAAATGATCGAAATCGTACACACTGCACCTTTAACGTAAGTTCTATGAGAAGATGGACACCGCTCTCATGTTCAGCGGAAAAGTTCCTTCCGAATTTAAAGCTAGGGTTAGTAATCATGGAAAAGTCAGCCATAGCAAGTGACACTTGGAGAATATGCAGCTGATCCCAGCCCCTGCTATCAGTCCTTTCATCTAAGCCCCCCCTCCCCCCCAATCACCTGAACACACACTCACTATGTTTCCAAGCACAGTTTGTGCTCCAGAGTGGAGCTCGCGAAAAATATTAGAAAACAATTACATACTGAAATTTTCATTATCACTCAGATGTATTTTTGTTCCCATTTCCCTTAAATGATCCCCTTTATGTGTATTTACATGAGGAGCAGGTCCTCTCTGTGGGGGCCGCCATGTTTTTATGGTAGCCCAGAGCAGACATACTAACTTATTTTGCACTTTAATGACAACTGAGGGCTCCCATAGGTTCTCCTGCATGTTCAGAAGGGTGAAGGTGATGGATACAACATGCAACTTCACCACTAGATGTCACCACATCTTACACATCTTACACCTTTAAAACGGATTTACATCATAAATCAGTTTTCTGTAGCATCATGATTGCTCATGGTTTGTAGTCATGCCAAGACTACGGATACCAATGTAGATCTGGCAATGAAGAAGACTAATAAGAATAAGATAAAGATGGTTTACGAAACAAACCCCACATTTGATGTCATCTTGCACAGTCAAGCTAACTAGAGATTAGTCTTATTTTCTAAATATTGGCGAGAAAGCAAATGGATATTATTGCCAACTCGCACAGTCTCATCTTTTTGATGCTTTGGTACCATTTCTAGTTTGTCATTCCACAGCCTGTGCAGAGAGTAACAAGGTTCATTCAGGTCCTCCGTGCAAACAACGTGACAGAGAAACACGACATCGGGCAGGTGGAAACATTTCTGTCATGTGTGGGTTAGGCAACATGCACCACAATGACCCCCACTCGTAAGAATGAGGGTAGAAGAGGAGGAGGAGCAGGAGGAGGGGGAGGGGGTGGTGAGGTCTCGTGAGGACTAGATGACACTGGCTGAGGTTACCGGGCAAAATGAGGGAGAAACAGAGAGCAACAGACACAGTTCCTCTACCTGAGCACCTCGGAGAGCGAGGAGTCGCTGTCATCCGACCTGGAGGCAGAAGAGGAGCGAGGAGAAGGAAGGAAGGGGGGTCGGGGGAAGAGGAGAGGGTTAAACACGATAAGGGAAGACAGAAGGGTTTCTGGCAAAGGGTTAAAAAGGTAGGAAGAGTGACTAGAAGAGGGGTTTTAGATTTAAAGCAGTGAGCATACTGGCAAGAAAGCTCCAGCAAGAGAAAAGCCTGTTCAGTGATCGTCGGACAGTTACGAGCTTCTTGTCCATGGTGACCACTGAACAGGCTGTTAGTCTGTTTCCCCTGGTGAAGCATATTTACTGTGGGTACTGTGGTTTAGTGCTTTACCAACAAGTTTAATATTCAAGGTTAAAGGGTAAAGAAAGAGAATCACACATTTTGAGAAATATCTTCTACTCACACCGAGAGGAAACTGAGAAGACTGATACCACTCTCATTGTTGCCTTTCCAATTTAAAGCAACATATTAGACTGAAAACTTTTTTTAATATATGTATTCTAAGATGGTTGCATGATAAGAATTAGATATAGGAGGATTCCAGGGCTTTGAAGCAAAACCGATAAAGTGGCTAAAGAGTGGTACTACAACGTTTGTGTAGATCATGTGATGTATTTAGAGCAGGAGGGTCAAAGTCACTTTAGTTCAGTGGCCACATACACCCCCATTTTGATCTCCAGTGGGCGAGACCAGTGAAATCATACTATAATAACCTAAAAACGACAAATCAGAACTCTCCTTTGTTTTAGTGCAAAGATAATGTACAATAAAATATGTACATATATAAATATATACTTTTTTTTCAATGTTAATTTCACAAAACACTATGAACAACCTCTTGAATGGACAGAGTGATTTAGAGGTTTATCTATTAGCCAGTATAACTTAAATATCCCTCCTACCATCACTATGTTTTTCTCTTTAAAATTCACCGGCTGTTTATGTTTGAGTTATATTTCTGTAAATTAGAATCAACATGGATCAGAGGCATGAGGCAGAGAGGAGGATCACTGGGCTGATGTTATACAGTCTGCAGAGGAGCTTTATGCGCCACTGAGAAGCCTTTATAGGACAGAACTGAGCCCCGCTTCTAAAACTGTGATAATACATCCATGATATTTAAACAACTTTGTATTTCTGAATGAAACACACAAAATAAGAAATCTTAATTGGTGGTGTTTAGAAATAAATGGATGTTTTCAGTCTTACTGAAAACCTTGCTAACTAAATAATGTTTAAAGTACGTTCCGTGTGCACAAATGAAAGTGGAATCAATATTACCATCAGGTAATTTTTTAGCAAGTGAGCAAAGTACTATATTTCCCAAAATGTCACATATAATATTTATGAATAAAAAGTAGACAAAGAAAGAAAAGGAGAAGTTGTTAAAGAGGATGCACCATCGTGACAGCAGACAGACACACTGGGGCTGCACTAAACCTCTGTCATCTGTGTGGAACAACCCCCCACCCCCTTCACCATCTTGTCTTTTGAACCACAAACAGGGAATTAGTACAGAGAAGTGTTTGAAGGAAACAGGAAAACAAAAGGAAAAAAATCCAGCTTACTAGAAGATACACATGTCAATCAATGTCACAGACGAGCTCGACCAGAGCTGTCGAGGGAGTAACCACACCCATACCTCCACGGTAGCTGCAAGGCAAGGGTTGGCATGTGTGTAACAGCGCAATAAAAGTGATATTATATTGTAAATATTTTATACCCTCAGGTTTGTCGCCATGGGAGCAGGCGCTTTACACTCGGAACATGAACGGCTCCAGCAGTGTCTGGAGGGCACTAAAAGGTGACAGCTTGTCAGCGACGCGAACTGTGCGCTATTGGAATAACGATGTCTGACTTTTATTGTTTTCTATAATTCAGGGGAGGGTGCAAATGTATTGGGAATGATTAAAAAGTGTATTACAAGCCCATTCACTCAAACAGAGAGAAAAACCTTTGTTTAGAATGAACATTTGTTTCTCAGAGCAAAGACCTAAAAGGGGAACTACACATTGCGAATAAGAAAAAAAGTAATACTGAATTTCAATACGTTTTCTGAACTTGCAAAGGTCTACTTGAAACATTGTTATTTTCATCCCCAGTGTAGCAGACCGCTTCTCATTTGACTTCCAATTACACTGAAATCACACAGAGCTTCCAAACTAATTATTTCTTCATAAATTAGCTTCATTAGGCTGTGGGCTTGTGCCTGTGGTGATAAATTAGTGACAGAGCAGGGTCAGTTTGTGTGATGTCAGGAAAGGAGACAAAATAAATGAAAATGTTGGTTTAAATAAAGAAGAATTAAATGTTGGCCACAAAATACCTCGCTTGAAATATCCGTGCAAATGTTTATCCCTTTTTACAAGATGCAAGAATAGAAAATACGCTATTTTCATGCCCCTGCGTCGTGTAAAAAGCCCCCTCTCCTGTGGGAACCTCATAAAAGACCATCTGACAGCATAAATATCCTCCCACACTCTCACCCGGAGTCAATTTAAAATGGCGACCAATGACAACAGCTGCACGGTGGATGACAGGAGCCAACTAATTTACTACCCCTGCTCCCGATAATGAGGACCCACAGGCTTCAGCACGCACAACATGCACCAGTATCCACGCACACAAATGCACCCACATGCACACACACACACACACACACGCACACACACAAGACTAACTGGCTTCATGTGGCGTCCTCACTAACAATTAGGGGCCAGGAAAGCTGAGAAAATGCGTGTGGATTAATACGGATTACAAAGCAAAGACGTTCACAATGGAGCCAAACGTAGGCTGACATTAACAGCTGAAGCAGGGGATTTATTGTGATCGTCCAAGATTAAAGGGCAGGATGCTCAATTAGGTTTCTCATTAATGAGTGCGATTCAACAGCAAGTTTGATCATCAAACCACATCAATATTTCAAGTAGACGGTAAATACATTACACACATAAATGCTAAAAATGCTAATGCATCTGGGCTTCCACTTTAGAACCCAGGGACGACACTGAGCAGCATGTGCAGCGCAGCCAGGCCGATCTGATTGGCTGTATTCCCTTTCACATGACCGAAGGGTGTTTGTCCAACTTTGAATTGTTTTTTATTTAGCGTGATTTAAGTTATATGATCATGTTTACATGTATTTCAAACGTCTAAAAGTGGTGGTGGCAGCCATACCTCAGGTTTCTGACCCATGTTGTTGAATTATATGCACGAAAATATGATGAAGGAAAAGAACAGCCGTAAAACTACGCACAGCCTTCAACACCTCACACCAACCACTGTCTGACCTACTGCAAATTAAACTTGAACAATGTGAGTGTATTTA
This sequence comes from Chascanopsetta lugubris, assembly GCA_016785325.1. NCBI lineage: Eukaryota > Metazoa > Chordata > Actinopteri > Pleuronectiformes > Bothidae > Chascanopsetta > Chascanopsetta lugubris. Next base: position 54,700 of record JAFBJT010109783.1, read on the forward strand.
ACATCTGTTAATGTTTTGGTATTAAATAGACCATGTAATATTATCTGCATTTGTTTCCTGCTAAATCCTATGTATGGTTTGGACACAGGGTGATTACACCTTGTTGATAGTGTTGCTTAACTCCTCCGGTCTTCTGATCCTGCACATCCCGGAGAGTATTTACTACCTCAGGGGTTCCTTGTATGTTTGTTCCATCTGCCCACCCCTGGATGCACACCGCCACATGAAAAGTCCTTTATGTCTCAAAGTAAGATTCATTAGGAGATGAACAAAAACAGCAGACTTGTAGGAGGCTCATCTACACTACACACAAAAGCAATGTCCTTTTAAAAGGCCTGACCTTCAGTGGCGGCACAGACCTTAAATACATGGACGAGAACAAAAGGGAAAGAAAAGGGATGGTTCAAAGTGCCACTGGATTGATCTGAAGAGTGTGTGTGGACAAAAGAAGTGTGTGTGTGTGTGTGTGCGTGTGTGTGTGTGTTTGTGTGTGTGTATGTGCGTGTGTATGTGTGTGTACGTACTTGTCCAGGGCAGAACCTTGTGTTTGGTTGCTGGTCAGCCTTGAAAAGACGTTGCGGTCATTCCTGGTCCTCAGAGGAGGGGAGGAGGGGGGGGTGTATCCATCAGTGGGCCTGATGAAGGTGCGGACGGATGAGGGAGGAGAGAGGACACACCATGAGACAAAAGAAAGACACTCATCAGATAATAAACACAAAGCATGGATTTGTTGAAGTAGCATGTCACGTACCTGTAACCGCGGTCGTAAGACTTCCTCCTTGTTATGGGGGAAGTGTCGTAGCCCCGTGACTGCCTGGGACTGACACACACAAACAAACATGCAAACTTTTTGAAAGGGATTGATTACGAATGTAAACAAAAAGGAAGAAACGAAAACAATAAAACCAATGGGAATCTATTAACGAGGGGGATTCTAATGAGATTTCTTGCAAAACTGAAGCATCTCATATTCTTTTTTTTTTTTACTTGCACACACTGCCAGGCTTCACATCCCTGTGGACTGATGTATATTTCACAGACTTCTCCCTTAAGCAGTTTTATGAGTTAAGAAAATGCCAGGCTTCTTGAAGTGGTTGTTAGTTTGGAAATGTGCAAGAGGATATTAGGGATTTTTTTTTACCCATGTCTGACATTGCAGACCACGATACATTCCAAAGGGTGTTATGATTACGCAATAACTCTGTATATTCCACTAACTTCTTTTATGCTTAGCCGCAGTTTTTTTTCTGTACTTCAGCAAAACAAATGTTTGGCATCAGTGGGATTGAGAAATGAGCTTCTGTAATTGAAGAAGACTCAACAGGCCACCCAACATACTCCCACACAGCCCAGCTGTGATTCCTGATCAGGGCGCAGCAGGAGCTAGAATCACTTCTTTCAGGAGCTCAACTAACTTTAAAAGTGTTCAGTCGACTGTAATACCTGCACGTTATAAAAGTGATAATAGAGAAGATAATATTGTGCCGGTGATAGCCATTGAGGTAAATGCACTGAAGCTTATAAAAAATAAGTTCGTATAAACAAAAGTAATTCTTAAATAATAGTAATTAATAACACATCTGATAGTTGGCTTATCAGAGTTGTTGGTAGCAAATTGGCTGATTGTTTACTTAAAGTAACTGATACATGACATTGTCATATTCAGCGTTTAAATTTAGGCAAAAAAAATAGTCAATAAGTTTGCATAACAAAGCTGTTTATAAATGTAATCAACATGTCACATAGTTAACAAACTGACAGTTAATTAGCTAAAAGCAAAGAAAGGGTTTAAAATAGGCCGGCTGAATGGCAGCACTGCGCCCTCTACAACAGCGAAGCCATCATCACTCGCGAGGTGTTGTCCTCGTACACGCAGCTAAAATACAAAAGGCCAAACCTCTCGAGAATTCAATTTTCTCGATAACACTTTGGGAGGAATGGTCAGCTTCATCTCAGTGATCGTTATTCTTTCACCGCCACAGTTCAGATACAGTTCACTACTCACAAGGTGTGTCCCCTGATGGGCAGGCTGATGGTGCGGGACGCCCTCTCCCTGAGGTAGGGGTCTCGCACCGAGAGGCTGAGACTCCCCGTCACCAGACTAAAGCCGTCCTCCTGGATGTCGGTCAGCGAGGCCAGAGACTTGGTGATGTGCTGCTGCTTGTTGCTCGCTGACGGATCCAGCGCTGGACCCAGATACTCAGCAGACACCGCCTTCATCTGAGCCGACAGACGGGGCTCCATCTGGGTGAGAAATCGTTTGGTTAATCGCAAAAAAGGGACTGAAACAAGAAAGACAGAGGGTGGTGGGACCGGAAAGTAGGAAAATGAAGATAAAGCCTGAATTTAATGAACACGGCAAAACTGAGATGCAGCAGAGAAATGTTGTTTTGGTAAGAAAACAGCAGAGGGAACAACAAGGAGTGAACTCAGCATGTGTGGGGTCAGACTGGGGATAGAGAGAAAAGAGTAGCATGAAATCATAATAAAGTGCAGAAAACTGCACTAGCAATGAAATTCAAGAACCTAAAGTCATAATAAAGCACTTCTACAATGGGCTTATACTGCCACCTTGTGGTTGGAATTGAGGGCATCAGCCACAAATTCTGAATTCAAAAAAAACATCACAGCAAAAACAATTTAGAATTATGAGAAATAATGGATTTAAGAAAATTGTAAGGTTATAAAACTAGAGTGTCCTTAAGTCTGCACCATCTGCAGCTGAAGAAACTGACGTGCACAATAACATGAAGCAGCTGTACCTTTATCTTGAAATCATCTTGGCTGTTGGATTCTTTCATTTGAGAAACACTGCGGGAAAGAGAGAAAAAGACCGGAGTTTTAGATAAAGCTTAGAGTAGTAAATTATTTGGTGGGTGTTGTTTGCGTGGGCTTCAGTCTCACCTGCAGTCAGAAGCTTGGCTGAACTCTGACGGCTCCTCGTCTGTGCTGGCATAGCCGTTTTCTAGAAACAGATAGAATACACAACTTGTAATATCTGCAGAACACAAGACACCAATTCAACCAGCAGGCATGATCCACAACCTGCTCCCAAACAATACAATGCTTTATTATGGTCTATGCAGATGAGAACACTCAACAGTCCGTATGCCAACACAGAAAATCTCTTAAACAATAACTTTAAAGTCTTAAACACACAATGCCATCAAAAGTCTTATGCTCGTAAGTTGTATCGTTTCCTTGGTATTAACATAAACCAGTTGACAGAGATGAGGGAAAGGTCCCATTCCCACACAGAACCTCACCCTGCTGTACGTTGTGGATGAGAGCTTGGAGTTCGGGGATGTACTCGGCCTTTTCCCGCAGGGCATCGAGGATCATGTGATTGTGGGAGGAGCCAATCACGTCCGTCTGTCTGAGCTGACCCTCGAGCAGTCTGATCTGAGCCTCCTTCTGAGCCACCTGTAAACTCTGAACACACAAGAAAGTAACGAGAGAGTGTGAAAAATGATGAAGAGTGGTAATACTGTGATGCAACAACATGACTATGTGATCAACACACAATACAAAGAGAAACTGGGGAACAGAATTGTTATAATTGATTGAGGCATATTGCTGTGGCACAGACAGGAACCACTGGGAGCCTCTTGTAGCACAAAGTATCTCCACTAGATGGCAGTGCAATCATGATTTAATGCACCTACAATTAAGATTTCAATTCAATATCTTCATTAAGCACAAATATCATTATTTAACCTGTATCATATAAAAACAATATTACAGAATCATTTTAAAAATGTCAATGATTTCAATAAAACACAAATGACTGAAAATAATAACACTAAACTGTTTTCAATGGTTACAATAAGTCATAACGTCATTTGTCTGTACACTCACCTTGTCTATGGAGGCTTTCAGGAAGTGGTCCAGCAGGTGGCGTGCTTCAGCCAAGGAGCAGGAGCTAATCACCACAGAGGTGTCCACTGAGTCCAGCTCGTCCTGCAGGAAAACACACAACCAGCTATCACTAAAGGCTTCCTTATATTCTGAACAGTGCATACGTGCATGTATGTGTGTGTGTGTGTGTGTGTGTGTGTGTGTGTGTGTGTGTGTGCGTGCGTGTGTACAAACCTTGGTCTCTTCTATCTGTACAATAGTGGCCTGGCAATCAGACAGGCTGTCATTGATGTAGTCTATGTTGGCGTTCAACACCTCAATGTCCTCATTGATTTCCAGAAGGAGGCGGTCCTCTGCTTCTGGACCCTCCCCATCTGCCATCAGTACCTCCCTTTTATGTGACAGTGCCAGGTGGCGTGCTTCAGCCAAGGAGCAGGAGCTAATCACCACAGAGGTGTCCACTGAGTCCAGCTCGTCCTGCAGGAAAACACACAACCAGCTATCACTCAAGGCTTCCTTATATTCTGAACAGTGCATACGTGCATGTATGTGTGTGTGTGTGTGTGTGTGTGTGTGTGTGTGTGTGTGTGTGTGTGTGTGCGTGCGTGTGTACAAACCTTGGTCTCTTCTATCTGTACAATAGTGGCCTGGCAATCAGACAGGCTGTCATTGATGTAGTCTATGTTGGCGTTCAACACCTCAATGTCCTCATTGATTTCCAGAAGGAGGCGGTCCTCTGCTTCTGGACCCTCCCCATCTGCCATCAGTACCTCCCTTTTATGTGACAGTGCTTCCTGCTGGGCCGTCAGCTCCTCTCGTTTCTGACTCACACAGAAGAGAAAGGTCGCAGTTGCACATGCACTACACATAAAGCTTATGCACCTGGGGTCGGCGAGCCAGCGCCAG
>JAFBJT010109783.1:60579-75155 GCA_016785325.1 Chascanopsetta lugubris
ATGTATAAGAACAGTATGCCCTGATATTTGTGAGTATTTAAGTGAAAAGAACAGAATGTGCAGAATGTACAATTTACGTATATGAGCCATACTTGAATGTGCCTGGCCAACACACAGGGGAGACATTAGAGTTCAGCAAAAATAAATCTTTGAGTCTCTAAGTCTTTAAAGCAACACTATGTAACTTTTACCAAGCAAAACACTAATAAAAGTTTTGATGGGTTCGTAATCAATTGAATGTGAAAATTGTTTTAATTACCAAGGAATAAAACATCTATATTAAATGTGAGGAGTATTGAACTGTGACATGCAACTGAACCACTAGATGTCATTGTCTCCTCCAGACAGAGAAGGCTTGTAAAGTATTGCTTTGAGTGCAATGAGACATTTGAATTCACACTATGGGTTGCAGGACACACACACACACACACACACACACACACACACACACACAGACTGACCTCCTGTCGTCGCTGCTCCTTCTTGAGTTGGGCGATCTCACGGTTCCTCTTGGCCTCCACCATCCTCCTCCTCTGCTGCTCCTCCTTCATCTGCTTCATCAGCGCCACCTGGAAACAGCACAGAGGTCACACTTCCCGCCGCCACATTCACCCGCTATTCTCGCTAAACCCTCCTTTCCCCAGCCCTTTACCTTGGCTCTCTTCATCTCGTTGACCTCGGTCTGGAGTTTCTTCAGCTCCCGTTCGTACCTGCCCTGGTTCTTCAGGAGACGTGCGTGCTCCTTCTGAGCCGCTTGCAGCTTCATCAGGTCACGGTTCATCTCCTTCAGACGTTTCTCATACTCCTGCTTGATCTTGTTTGCCTTCTCCTCCGTGTAGTTCTCCATGGACACTGTGGAGCAGAAATATAAATCAAGCACACTTCTTTTGTGTTTTTTTTCGAATTCCCCAACCACATGTACGTATGAAAAACAAAGAATCCCCCTCCCCGACGCTCACTGAGGTTCTGCAGCACTCGGTCCCTCTCCAGCTGTGTGTCTCTGATCTTGTTCTGCAGCAGGATGAGCTTCTCTTCGTACTGCAGCTTCAGCATCAGCAGCCTTCGCTGGCTGTTCTCCAGCTCGTCGATCAGCTTCTGCTTGATCTCGATCTCGCAGGTCAGGTCGGCCAGGTCCGCCTGGAAGTTAGCTGACGGTTGTAGAGGCAAAGGTCAGGCACACGATTTACATTTTCATGAGCTGCAGACTTGTTCATTAAGAGGGATGACAAAAGTGGTCAACGTCATCATTCTAGCTGACAAAAACTGGCTGGTGTTTCCTCTAAATGGTTGAAACGACACAAACAGAGTGGGACAGCGGTCAGAGAGCGGCTCTGGTCCATGTGTGGCAGCAGCTGTCAGACTCTCACCTTTCTCATCCGAGTCCGAGTCCGAGTCCACCAGGCTCTCGTCACTGTCAAACTCGTCCTCTTCCTCCCTGCCCTCTTCCTCATCCTCACCCTCATCTTCCTCACAGCCACTCTCCTCCTGCAGCGGAGACATGATGTCCTGCACACAAGCAAACAAACACACAGACAACTTGAATGCGAGTGTTCTGGGTTTCAAATGCATATGAATTGATCCGAATTTTTCATACTGACTCCAGGAATGGCGAGAGTACACAAAGTACAAATACTTTTAAAAGCAAAGCAAACTTTTACAAGGAAAACTTAACCAATGACGGCTACTATCTCATCTGGTTGGTTCTCATCTCAATATGTTTGTGTCAATTTTGAATTCGACACACTTTTACTAAACCAATACAATTTTAGAATGAAATGACAACAAATAAAATGTGCACAATGAATTGAATAAGGTATTTGAAGGCTAAATACAGCCATGGAAGGTGTACGTTTAGTTGCTCCGCTTTAGCAAGTGTTTAAAGGATTCCCTTTCCCTTACTTAGGTTAATACAGTTTGATAATATAGATTAATAAATGGTTAAAGCCATGTTTCAATATACACCGATAGAAAAACAATAATAATTCAGCATTTCTGTGTGATCGTCCAGATAGGTGAATATTTGTCTCAATGTTTGGAATACAGCGCTCAGTGAAACAGAAATGATCCTCAAAGGTTTTAAACTCAAAGTTTTAAGGAGGAGATGGAAGTTCTGACATCTGGGTTCAAATGTGTTAGAGTGAGCGTTTTAAGTGAAACTGATTCATCTCTTTGAGTGAAACTATTCAAACCGACTTCTACTGACCTCTGTGCAGTTGTCGTCTGAATCGATCTCTCCGTTCTGCCCGTTTTGCCCGCTCTCTCCGTTCTGCCCGCTCTCTCCGTTCTGCCCGCTCTCTCCGTTCTCATGAGTGTGCAGCTTCACCCGTTTCTTCAGTCCTTTCTCCAGCTCTGGACTGCGGGGGGAGAAAAGCCCGTTGGTCGGGCCGGATTAGAGTGAGAAGTGTAGAAAATGCTCGAAACCTCCCCACAGTAACTTTCAATACTGTGCATACTTCAATACACCAAATGGTTTTCATCCATTACCCTGCAGACACACTCTGTCTGATTCAACTGTCACACACCACCACCATCCACCATTAAGGGTTTGGGAGAGCTGCCAAGTGCTTGTGGAAACACCAGCCCACAGAAGTCATTAGCAAAGTCTTCTTCAGCTCATCTCGCCCTCTCAGCTTTTACTACCACCTTTATTTTCTCGCTCTCGCTCTCTCTCCGTCCTTAAATCGTCCTCTCCTGCCAGACTCCCATCCCTTCTCTGACTTCCCGTCTCTACTGCATCAAAGCTCAATCAGTCCGTCAGGCTGCGAGCTGTCCTCTCCCCTGACCCACTGGCCCACTGAATTAGACCATATTTACATACAGCTCAGGACTGGCAGCATCCCAATTCTGCTCTGTCGGCACTCCTCCTTGTTTTGTGCATCTTAAACTCAAAAGACAGTAATGTGCCCATCATGGTCTCTCACCATTTATTCAGGTTCAGAAGGAGCAGTGAGGAATAAAGTTATACAGGAAATGTAGTTGGGACATAATTTACATTAGCGCCTTTAATGCCTTAGTCTCCTCACCTCATCCTCCTCTGCCTCCGCTCCTTCTTCTTCAGTCTCTCAATGTCCAGCTTGGCCCGATGCAGCACATCCGTCATCTCCGCCTCCATGGACATGAGGGTGGGGGAGGAGCCAGGTGGGTGGCCCAGGGCGGGGCTCAGAGTGGAGGAGGGGAAAGGTGTGCGGGTGGAGTTCCGGGTCGCCTGCCTTCGCAGCGACTCATTCATGGCCTCGCTCTCGAGGAGTTTGGATCTGGCGAAGGAAACATGGTGTTAATGGAAGTTTGGTTCTCATGCAAAACTTTTTTTTATATATCTAATACTTTATTTTTTATTTAAAGGTACATTGGACATTTCTTTGCTCTTATACAATCGAAACAACCTGAGCACCTTTGTAAAGTCAAACGACCCATTGTCAGACTGAGACTTGAGATTTTATGTCAGTGCAAGCTCTCACCTTAGTTCTTCAACCTCTCGGATGTACTTCTGGATCAAAGCTCCAATTTCCTCGTTGCCCTCACCTGGAGGTCAAGGACAAACGGAGGCTCGGGTTACAGCAAGCTCAGTGAAATGAGTTTGCAGCGCAAGCAATCATTCATTTGTGTTCGGGCAGATATTAGACAGCCGACTTTGATCCGTGACATTTGAAGTGGCCACATGTCTCTCTCACGTACTTGACTTGGTCAGCAGGGAGCTGACCTCGTTGGCCAGCAGGTGTGCCACGCGGCTATTGAGGTGGTCGATGGTCTCCTGCATGGCTTTCACCCTGAGGCGCAGCGAGTCGCTCTCTCTCTGCAGCATGGCGTTCTCCTGATACAGGTCACTGAAGCCCTCTGAACCGTCCTCGCACGCCACACGCTTCCCCTGCATGCAGAGAGTCAGCGTGAATATCAACGAGCGCAAACACAAACATGTGCGGAAACAGCTCCGCTGCCAAATGTCAGACCTGGCAAAGGAACTGATTGTGAGTCCACACTCGTACGCACACTTCATGTTGCAGTCACACCAAACACAACGCTATTGTCAAACTGAGCAAGTCTGTGTGTGTGTTCTTGTTGTTGTTTGTGCCCTGAATGATTAACTCTGCAGAAATCCTGTTGTGTAAGCCTAGAAACAAAAAGTCACTATTTACAGCGCACACATTATTACCTCCACCAGCCTCACACACACACACACACTCACTCACACACACACACACTATTACTTCCAGAATCCAGCCACATTACATCCCTTATTACCACATCGAGGTCAGTCTGCCAACCCTCCTCACAGCCGTACATTCACTTCCCTCTCGTCACCGTGGTAACCCTCTTAAGTCGCACAATAGACTGACAACCCAGCTAAACGACTGCTCATTTCTGGTCGCCCCCAGAAGTCAAAGACTTGCAGAGTTCCTTTGGGAAACTATTGCAGCATTCTTTTGCAGTTTTGAGGCATTTGAAGCATGAAAAAAGAAGTGAATGAGAAACTCAGAGAGCCGATGTTTCACACATATAAATAGAAAGTGAGAGCATGACGTGAAGAGCTGAAGCATAAATAGGATTTAGTTCAATTCAAGTCCTATGCTCTGTGTGAAAACATCACATTAACAGGAAATGAAATCAATAAGTCCTGCCCTCTGCAAAAAATAGTTTAATGTTTCATGTTTGCTGATGAGCACTTTCACTTTGATCAAATTCATCCCTGAAAGACCCGAGTATGTTCCTGTAATGATCTTTAATGTGATATACTAATAAAAAGCGGCAGCTGCTTTCCCTTCAATACATCCCCTCTTCCTCGAATTAGTATCGTCTGTTGTCTGTCTGTTGTGCTCAGTAACTAACCTGAATCAATCTTTCATCCCTCTCTTTATGTCTCATTGCATCACACTGACAGACGCGCGTTCGCTCGCACCAAACACCTTTCACTTTTCATCCCGACCCGCCTCCCCTTTTCCTCCTCCTTCATCTTCCCTTTGTTTTTTCAAACCCTAATTGCATCTCTCCTTCCATCAACCTCCCACTCCCCCGTCTCTCACCGCCTTGTACTCCATCAGCTCCAGCTGAAGTCGGGCGATCTCGGCGCGCATGGCGTTAATCTGTTGACTTGTCTTGTCCTGGTTCACCACCACCTTGTTCTTGATGTTTCGGGCGCGGTTGGCGTACTTCAGCGTGTTCAGTGTTTCCATGAAGTCCCGGTCCGATGGACTGACGCAGGCTATCATCACTGTTTGGCTGGAGAGGAAGGAGAGATGGAGCTTGTTGTGTATGTGAATTCATTGATGTGTGCTTGCGAGTGTGTGTGTGTGTGTGTGTGTGTGCATTGCGTGCGTACCTGTTGCCCCCCAGTGAATCCTGCAGCAGACGAGTGAGTTTGGAATCTCTGTAGGGGACGTGACCTGCCTTCTTGGACTGATCTCCCAAAGCACTGATGACGTTTCCAAGGGCCAGCTACAATTCACACGCGCACGCACACAAAATGTTCATCAAAAACCAGTATCACAAACATGCCGACAGACATGCAAAGCAATTCACACGTTTCTTTCTCTTGCATATTTCATATTTTCTGTCTCACTTCTCAGCGATAGTAACTCACACACACACACAAACATGTGTATAGTGAAATCCCGTCTGCCTCACCAGTCCACAGTTGATGGAGATTCCCTCTCTGGCTCTCTCTCCAGTGGCTCCCGTGCGTTTCAGCCTCTCAGAACCGGCAAGGTCCACAAAGTGAAACTTGGCCATCAGTGTCTCATACTCCGGCTGAGCGATGGAACTGGAGTCGACACCGTTCACCTCCCCGTTTTCGCCTCCTCCATTCTGTTAGTGGGGTATCCAAAATAATTACCCCAAAAAAGAAATTATTTCTTCACCGTGTGAAGAAAGAAGGGTGCTGCTGTGCAACAATGCTACAATAATCCATGCTTATACACTTCAGACTGGTTGTTAATGCAACTCATTCCCACTCCTCCAACCCCTGAACGACGTCTCACCATTTGCATCTGCTGACAGACCCTCATCTGACACAGGTGGATGGTGAAGATGGCGTGGGAGCGGGAGCTCTGGGCGTTCATCTGGGTGCTGGCTGTGGTGCGGGACAGGGCTCCGAGCTTCAAACACTGCAGCAGCTGCAGCAAACACATATACACACAATATGGTGGATATTCAAAATACCTATATACCTATATAATTCTTTTCTGACAACAGAAATGCTTTGACCAAAATATTACACACTGCACCTTTAAAAAAACCACCAACAGTAACATCTACTTGATTTTTTTTCTTGATCTACTTGATCCCCTCCTCCTGTCTCCTCCCCCTATTGACTCTATCACTTCCAGCAGCACCCTGATTTGACATCATTATCTCTCCCCTCTCCCTCAGGAGTGTCCCATCTGTCTGCGCTTGTCTCTCAGCTGTCTCCAGTGACAGGAACACGACGCACAAAGCTTCACGCAGCTGAACCTGAGACACAATCTGCTTTGCCTCTCTAATTTTTCAACCCTCGCTGCTTCCACTAAACAAATCCCTCTCATCCACCCTTCATCTCTGTCTGTGACTTTGATAGGAAACTTGAGTGAAACCAAAGGGAAGTCGTCGTCTCTGAACTGAATTCATGTCGCGATCACCACCTGTCTCCCCTGCTGACCTCGTCCAGTCACAGCCCTGCCGGCAGATATTCCCCCTGACCTCTCCACCCCATCACCGACTCCTTCCTCCACACTGTCACTTCGACTCCAAGACGACCATTACTCACGCATGATACATGGCTGCATGTGAAGGAGCTTGTCAGGAGAGCTGAGTTTCGAACACGCGATGTAAGAAAACAAACTAAACCAGTCTCTTGTGAAACATTTCAGAGCCAAGTCTCTGTTCCAATCACCATCCAGTCTGATGCAACCACATGTGGATGTCATGCAGCTCCATCCTGTGCATCGCTCACTTATTTACATTTTCAAAGTGAATATACTACTTATCAATGATTACTCAGATTTAAATGAGTCATATAATGGAAAATCTGTCTATTTAATAATGGCTAAAAATCCATAAAGTTAATAATGTGTCATTCGGAGAGAAAGAAACAAACAGGAGAGAACACCCAGCACATAGTTCAGTCGAGATCCAACATGGCGCCTCTCTAGTACGTATACTGTCCTGCAGGGATAGCTCCATGTTATCCAGAACATGAAGACCATTGGTCGAAAAGGAGAGGGGATGATTGACAGCTCAGGGAGCAGCTCTGAGACACGCCCCTCAAAACAGAGCATTTTTCTGAGAGGGCCAAAACAGACAGGAGAGAGCTGCTACAAAAGCTTATCCTTTGAATATTTGGAATTCTAGATCTAGATTTATCAGGGAGGCTAGGAGGGATTTCAAGAGACCTCCTCCACATTTCAACAAGTTAAATTTAGGAGCATTTAAGACCATAATGAATATGGTTAGGACATGTGGCAAGCACAACAGATATGAATTAACATTCCTGAGTCCCAGGATTTCTTGCAAGCTCTGTATTCACTGACAACTGTGTGGTTATGAAAACACACACACACTCAGAAACCATGTTTCCATATTTACTGCCAGGCAATTTCTTTAAAAAAAAGAAGACATAAAAAACTTTGTTAAGCCATTTTAGAAGTCATTTTGAATAAATGCCACATAATTCTATATTTCTAAAGACCAACATATATTTAGACCTAGTATGTACTACTTTCATTTTTCAAACACAACACAAAATGAATCATGACTTGAGTTTCATCATTTTGGATTTTTTGATAATTTTTTTAAATAAATTAAGTGTGTATACATGACAGGTGTAACTATGCAGCAGTGATATTTGTATTAGAAATGTCATGTTCATTGTTTACACCAGCCACTTGTAAACACTACACAAGACAAGTGCTGGACTCTGAAGGTCAGTATGCGGAACCACTGGCATTTGTTCCTGTAACCCTTCGTTCACTTTAGGTTGACCGCACCCATTAAGCAGTGGATCCGCTCCTCATTAGCAGAGGGGTCAGAGGATTTTTGCCTTGAACACAGTTCAAAACAAGGAAATAAACAAAGACTGCCCGGCTACGGAGTCACACAAAGTCATCAAAACAGTGCCAGTTACATAAAGTACAATATATCTGTAAAATATATATAAAAATTATCCCAACCTCTTCCTCTGAGTGGACTAGTCTGGATGTGACCCCTGTGGTGTAAATGCTGCCGTTGCTGTCCTCGTGGATCTTGATGTTGGACTTCCTGTTGCGACTCTCTGGATCTCTGGATCCATCAAACAAGTCCAGAATCTCTTCATTGTACAACTATAACAAACAACAGCAAAGACACCGAAAAAGAAGAGTATTATTAGATCATTATTCCATCTTTGAGCAGATTCTCATGTTGCTCTCCGACAGTGTTGACACTTATTTACACACAACGTCCCAGAGGTCAATGGGTGACCTCTGAAAAACCAATGAGGGCAGGAGCCACAGGGGTCAGCTGAAAGCTCAGCTGTTCTCCTCCTGCCGATCCACCAACATGCCCCACCAAACCTCACCCCCCCCCAACACACACACACACACATCTGTTTACTATCAACACAGATACACTTTCAACCCTGGAGCCTACAAATATACCACTAACTGGAACCAGACAAGTAGGAAGGGCAGCAAAGCCAGAATGAAAGATGGTTATTCCCATTCAAACTTGTTATAGTGCAATGATTATTAAAGTAAACACATCTTACACACACACACACACACACACACATATATATTTAGACACAACAGACAACCCAAACATTTGCCTGACTCAGACCTCAGCAGGAAATCATTACTTGTCATATTATCTCATTGCTCCTACACAACCATCCCTCCTTCGCTCCCTCCCCCCTCTCCTCCCTCGCTCTTATCCACGCTCTGCCCCACAGTGATGGGGAATAATGTCAGAGGTAATGGTCGACATTAATCAGGTCCAACAAAGCACAAGCAGACATTCCGACCCATCTGTCATCGGCTTGTCTCCCCCTGTTTGTGGGAGAGGGGGTCGATCCCCGCGTCTCTCCGTTTTGCCACATCTGGTTAGAGTTAGCGTGAACCAACATCCAGCCCGGCGCACATATGCACACCGACGCATCAGTAATGGATTGTGAATATGGGAGAACAAGTAAGGACGTGGTCGTACATGTGTGTCTGTGTCGCCTACCTCGAGGAACTGGGCGCTGACTTTGAAGTCGGGGGCTGAAGTGCCGGCCTCCTGTGCACGGAGCCTCCGGAGCTGGATCCCCTCAAACAGCTGGTGAACAGCCCGTGGGATGATGCCCTGTTCCTGCTGAGTCAGACCCACGTCGAAGCCCGTCCCCATGGTGTACGTCTTCCCTGAGCCAGTCTGAAACACAGCCATGTGATCCAACGTTATCCAACATTACACTGGTGACACTGGTGCTGCTTCACTGGGTCGACTAACACAGACTCAGATCTGGTGCTGCTGCCCCACAAATCCGAAATTGTCACTACAATGTTAAGATGAATTTAAGCGATGAGTTCATACTTACTATAAATGTACTGTGATTGATGTCATGTTGCTGAAAGGGTGTTAACAGGTTCCTCTAATAAAACTTTCCTGAAGGTCATTTGAATACTCTCTTCGAATAAACATGTTTCAGTGGTTAAATTCACTTTCAAATATCAAATCAAAATAAATATCAGAAGACCCCTATCAATTGTACTTATATAGCATTGCCCTAAGTGGTTGAACTTGCTCTACACTTTGTATTATGCCGATTTAAAACCAGAATCTTTTATTTTGTTAATCTGGATTGATTCATGGGCTGAAATTGAAATACAGTGACACCGTCAAAAAGTACCTTCAAGCAAAGTAAGGATATTCTACTTCGAGGGTGTCAAACATATATCCTGTGGGCCAAAGTCGACGCACCAGAGGGTCCAATCCAGAAGATATTAGTGGCTCATTTTCAATGAAAGTAACTGCTGTTTTAAATTTGTCCACTGGGGGTTGCGCACAACACTGTCAAACAGCTGCCATAGCGTATGTATCCCCTAACACGCATGTCTCGTATCGTCGTACCTGACCATAGGCGAACACGGTGGCGTTGTAGCCCTCGAAGCAGCCCTCGATGAGCTTGTGTACGCCGGCCTGGTAGATGCTGTGCTGCTCTGACTCGATGTCGAAAACAAAGTCGTAGGTGAAGGCCTTGTCCTTTCCCAGCAGGACCTGCGGCTCTCCAGGTGTGACCATGGTGCAAACATGGCAGCCCTCGATCTTCTCCTTGGCCATCTGAGGACGGATCCTGTGCAAAGACGCCAGAGAAAAAGACGAGATGACGTATGATCCAAGTTAAATACATGAATGCGGACGACCCTTATGCTGAATTGACCATGATAATCTGGGAATGTGTCGTCAGCTGACATCCAAGGACATTTTGAAACTTTGACTCCACCATTACACTGGATTTTTTATTTCCATTGTTGCTATGGTAACAAATTGTTATGAAACTAAGCGAGTTATTTCAAATTTTCTCTTGTCATTTTAATTACGACGTTTTATTGATGGTTTTCTTACTTTTATATGAGTCTAAATGTGAATTTCAGTTTCACCAAGTGAGAGTTTCTGTGGTAGGATCAAACTTTCAAAAGGTAACAAACTTTCAAACAACTTGCAATAATAGCAAGTTGGAGCGCTGTAACAATAAGACAAAACAAAAACAAGGAAAATCCCATGTATATATATATATATATATATTAGAGAGAGAGATTTAGATATATACATCAACAACAGCTCATTCTTGTTGATTTACACAGTCCGAGAATGTGAGGAAAATTGTCACTGAACCATGAAATGGGAAAGTTCAGAGAAAGTCTACTGCAAGCGATGGGACGCTGATGAAGATTAGACTCACTCTGACTCGTACAGTAAGTCATCACTACAGTGGCTGATAATCCTGCTGCATGGGACCCACAGTTCTGCTGAGCTCTGCTCATCCTGACAGGTAGTTCGCTGCAGCTAATTGCTTTTAACCCGACCTCACGGCTCAAAAATGAATCCCTGATTAGATGTGAGTGTAGGGAAATCAGCCTGTGTGCAACATGGTTAAAACTCACTGACAGAATGAGGCCTGAGCAGTGAAGTTTAGGTTCATTTGAACTTGTTTGCCAGCGAGAAGGAGGAGGGGGAGACAGGCGGCTGATTAACGCCTATGTAGCTGTGAATCAGAGGGTAACTCACAATATGATGTGATACGGGTGTTGGTACATGATGCTGTGATAATCAATAGATTACGAGACAATCCTGCAGAGGTACAACACAACATCTGCTCATCTGAAGAAGACTACAAAATGTTCCTAGGGCCTGATGCTCTTCACAGGACTCAACTCCGAATCAATTTTAAAAATGTGGGAAAGGACAGACAATGAATTTCCTGAATTTCCCTCAGGATCCATAAAGTATCTATCTTTCTATCTATCTATCTAATAGCAGATTTAGCCCATGTGGCCAAAGCATCAGACCACACACATGCCATGTGTTGTATAGGAAATCATTTGACCGTGATGAGTCCAGAGACATGGAGTCCCACAGAATCAGATGAATCAGTAACAAGTCTCCCGAAGAAGAACAACAAAAATGGAAGATCCTATTAGTACATGCACTCTCTTTTGATATGAAATAAATATATATATTTTTTTTTAAGTCTAAAGTCATGACAGGACACATCTGAATGGAGACTTATGCCAACCAGCTCATTGGTGACTGCAGTGTTCTTAGTCAATAATCAAACTTACATTATGAATATCATGAGAACAAGAGGCTTCAAAACAAGCAGTGACACAATGTAAATTTAAGTAATGCAAAAGTCTCCCACTTCCTTAATGGAAAACTGATTGGCTCCAAGTGGCCTTGAATCAGGACTAACTCCCTGATTGTCAGAATGGGCAAATTGGATGAGAGAAAATAACCAATCATCTTGTAGATTGCAGCTCCCCTGAAGACCTTAAAGGTGCGGTGTGTACGATTTCTGAGCATTTGTGTCACTTCTTAGGTGAGGGTTAGAGTTACAAAACAATTATATACTGACATTTTATGGATGTATAATCACCTCAATGTATGACTTGCTTTTACATTGCCCTAAAATGAAACATTTAATGTATATCTACACCAGGAGTGGGGCCTCCCTATGGGGGCTGCCATGTTTTTTACAATAGCCCACAGTGGAGGTACAAAACATCTAGGGCTACCATAGGTTCTCCTGCTGGTTCGAAAGGGACGGGTGAGGTGATGGATACAACAGGCGACTTGACCAATAGATGACACCAAACCTTACACACTGCACCTTTAAGTGTGAGATTTATGTATTTAATTAGTGCAATATGGTGTCAGTGTAACAATGGCCAACAGGTGGTGTTTTGAATAATAGATGCAAATATCCATGGGTTTTAGTCTCCCATCCCAGCTGCCATGATGTTCACTGGACCCATGTGGAATAAACTGTGGAGTCAGCACAAACTTCCTGCCTCTCTCAATCTTTCTATTAATTGCCTCCACAATCGGGTAAAATATACTTCTGATTTTTAATTGCTTGAGCTGTAGCCTAGTGCTGCACTGACACAACAGGAAATACATGGCAGTTGCACCGCCCAGAGTTAATGTAGTGCGTTCGGAGCTACAATGTGGACGCTGTGGAGAAATAATCACTTAAAGCTGTGCAGAAAGCTCTGAGACAGCACTATCGCAGCGCTGGCTCTTCCTCTCCACATGTTCAACCCCCCACCCCCCCCCAATCTCTTTCCTCTCCTCATGCTTCAATCTTCAGGGGATGCAAATCAGCTCCCCCGCACATTGAGACCACACTAGGAACTCCCATTGGGACCCTAGAACAAAGACACACAGTTACTGTATAAAAGCCACGGAGACCCACCAGAAATCCCCAGCAACCACACACAGCTGCTGTAGGGACTAGGGGCACATCAGAAACACACACACACACACACATTCTCAATACGGTAATATCTACGGCACACACATGGCTCCTCTCTGGAGCGTGTATCGAGAGCCACACCCACCACGGAACACCCACAGCAATCCCTTCGCCACGCGATGCTTATACGCTGCAGCAGAAACACACAGCCGAGCTGACAAGTGCGTTTTGGACTTGAAGGGGTCGTCCAGGAAGAAATTACGGGAGAGTATGGTCTGAATCAGCAGCAGCAGCAGCAGCAGCAGCAGCAGCAGCAGCAGCACACAAACCCACAGCACCTCATGGCAGATTATGTGCAGACAGACGAGGATGTGACCTTGACACTGAGGTTAATGCAGCTGAAACCACGCACACACCATACGAGAGCTGCTCGAGCCAATTATTCACAAAAATTAGATGCGCCATATGAGGAGTGCACTGACTCTGCATAATGGACTGTGTGTGTGTGTGTGTGTGTGTGTGCGTGTGTGTGCGCGTGTGTGTGCGCTGCAGCTGTGTCGTAAAAGGAAAGAGGACATTATTCTTTCCCTTTCTTTTAGTGTACATTTAATGTAAATCTGCCTTTTGCACAATATTTATTGGACAGATGCACTAGTTGTAACAGCAGAGAGAAAGGGGGGAGAGAGAGAGCGAGAGCAAGAGAGAGAGAGCGAGAGAGGGGGGTAGCAAAAGAATGGCAAAGAAAGAAATTGAGAGAGAAAGGGCAAATGAAAGGAGATAAAGAAAGACAAAAAAGTGAAACGTAGCAGTGTCACTGTATTCAGACCGTGTGGCTCTAAGAGACCACACTTTACGCTCATAAATCTTTCCTCCATTAAAATGATTTACTTTGCACTATCACTTTCAGCGGAAAGACCTGAATTCAAGCAGCTGTATCTGAATTATACCTTGGAATCCTTCCCTTTCTCCAGCCAATGACAGTCGTATTGCCACATAGAGTTGCAGCAATGGTCTCTGCAGTCAGGGCGTAACTCTGCTGTCCACTCTGTGACGGCGTACACACACACACACACACACACACACACACACATACACACACTTCATTTACAATTCATTCAAGCAGCAACGTGTTTGGCATTTAACTTGATTTTTGAAGAATCCAGCACAGCGACATGTCGACACAGCTTCAGTTTGACTGTGACAACTTTGGGTTTATTCTTAAACGCAGTGGCAGAGACTCTGGTCCTCTTTGTTCATGAATCCATGAAAAACTAACTATGATGACCAGATTTATTGGCAAACAGCCAAACATGTGAAATTTCATACTACAGAAGATTTCATATTCTCTACACTTCCTCTCCGTGTTTCATTCCACATCATATAGGAGGCAAAAAACTGTCCGAAACAACGTACGGTCGATTTCATTCACATATTGAAAAGCTCGGCCTCATATGAGAAGATGCCTGACACACACACACACACACACACACACACACACACACACACACCATACACAAGGAAGACACAACAACAACAATGACAGCCCATCAGTGATCCACGGGGAGAAGAAATGGAGCAGCTATAAATAATGAATACACACAAACACACACACACACACACACACACACACACACACACACACACACACACCCGCCCCCACCTACGCCACCCCCCCCAC
>JAFBJT010109783.1:89890-100765 GCA_016785325.1 Chascanopsetta lugubris
TGATTTGTCGTGAAAGCCGGGATTCAGGCTTTTTTTTCCACGGGGGGGAGGGGGGATGGGGGGGAGGGGGGGCTCCACGCAGATGAAAGCGCGGGCCCCAACAGAGCTACAGGATCCATCATAAAAAGCAATAACTTGGACGTTAAGTTTGAGATTTGTCATAAAAGCAATGACTGGGCTTAGTTAGTGGATAAGAGTGATGAAACAACATGTATGACTACTGCGTTTGATCAGGCTGGTAAAGTAGCGGGGGGCTTAGCGTGTGTGTCGAGGGATAATGTGTCATTACTTGAGGGATGTGAGTCACCGGAGCGGGCCGGCGCTCACGTAAACCAACAGAGCAGGGGGAAAGAAATGCACGCTAATCACACTTTGACTCGGCTTGTTAGGGGTATTTCCTCTCGCGCACTCCAACTCCCAGAGCCATTCAATCTCCCGAAGCCGCCGCCGCCGCCGCCGCCGCCGCCGCCGCTGGGAGGGGCTCCTGGCGAGAGGGGGCAACCGCAAACGTCCGCGCGTACACACACTCGGCAGCTGGGGTGGTTCAGAAAGTTCTCGGCCCCACCAAGCGGGGACCGGCGGGTGAGTCCCGATACGGGAGCAGGGAATACTTGCAGTTCCCAGGGTGGCCACTTGACGCTGCGCTCCAAAAGCCAGTCAGTCCCCACGGACTCAATCGGTAAACATAGCGTCTACAGGTAAAATGGCTGAAATGATGATGAGGGGAGGAGGGGTACTAAGCTGCATCAGGCAACTTCACCACCAGGTGTCACTAGAGCCTACAGAGAGCATCTATATGATGATCGCAAATACAGAAAAGTACTGAATCCTCATGTTTGAGAACCCAAAACTCATTTTCTGATTATTCTTCTCGATTAAAGAACAGAAGTCAGTCACTTCTTCCGATTCGGAGATGGAAAACGTGCCTCACCCTTAAATATACTTAAATATTTTCACAAAAACTATTTTAAAAAAAAGGGAACAACCTCAAGGAATTGGTCTTTGCGATTCAACCCTAAAGAAATCATCTGCTGAGTGCAGGGGATGAGAAGCGTGACCCTCTATCATGCAGGTGAAACACCGAGGGTCAAAGACGAGAATCTTTAATCAAAGAATTTCCCTCCTGTGACGTTTTCCACGCGAGGCCGTGAACTTTTCGAAGCCTCTTTGGGCGTACACCCGGCTGGAGTGAGCGTGCCTGATCAGCGTCAATTTCCCGCAAGGGGAACCCGAGATAAGTGGGAGGGGTTTGAAGGTAACACCATCAAAGCCAGACGGGATATTTTACTTTGGTTGGGGTAAGAATACATCAAACGACGCCCCCCCCCCCCAAACCCCCAACCCCCCATCCCCCCACCCCTTGCTCTGCATTGTGTAAAATTAAGGGGGCTGGGAGAGAGGAGATCCATATATCTGCTGCCTGTCAGTTCAAAGACAGTGTCGAAGAGCGACGGCCATGATTTAATACGCGATGAAAATACACACCGTGGGTACGTCTTCCCATAACGCTCATTATACGCTCCATCCTCAATTGGGGGTGGGGGGGGGGGGATATTACCAAATTGCTGGGTGTGTTTCTGGCGATTGCGCTCGCCCAAGGTGGTGAGAGGAGTTCAGGTGCGTGCAGGTGTGTTCCCGCCGTCAAAATAAAAGAATGATTTATGGCGGGAGAAGGCGCTCGCTGTAGTTATGGAGTCGTAGATTGTTTGCGTCCGTGAGACAAAGTGGGGTGTAGATGGGGTCTGGCGGCGAGCTGTACGCACACGCCGCTCCGCGTCTGGCTGTCATTCAGGGGTTGATTTAGGGGGATTATGTTAATCCATACCTTTTTCTCTGTGTCTGCGGCTCCAGATGATTCCTGAGCCGGAGCAGGGGGAGGAGGGGGGGGGGGGGGAGGTGGGGGGGGGGGGGGGGGGGGGGGGGGGGGGGGGGGGGGGGGGGGGGGGGGGGGGGGGGGCACGGCGCACCCTCAGGTGAGAGCGGAAGTCCCCTGAAAACGGAGGAACCAGCTGAGACGGAGAAAATTCTTCATAGCGCCAGGAGGAGGAGGAGAGGGCTATTGAATTAAGGGCTTGTGAATTCACTAGGAATAAGACGTTAGTAGTAAGAGTGCCGGGAATTTCGCGTGAAACGAGCTGGAGGAGACTTCATGAGCACTTTAAAGCGCTCATTACGCATCAACTAGCCAGAGTTGAGTTTGGCTCCAGGGGGCAGTTTTTCAAGTTCAACAACCCCGACATAAACCCAACAGGTGTTCTATTGTTTGCATCCAAACCTGATCCGGACTGGCGGATGCAAGCAGCAACCTCCGGGCCTGACGGACGGGACCAATACAGAGGTGGAGAAAAACATGCAGTTCACAGGCTGGCCACTTGAGGCTGGCTCCAAAAAAAAAAATGAATTTATCCCCCATAGACTCCCATGTTAAAATATTCAACTTTAGAGGTGAATGAAACATGTTTAAAGCCTGGTGCCAACTACAGTTTTGGTCTCAACCAATCAACCAGCTCTCCCTGTGCTCCGCCTCTTTGCCCATTTTTGGATGAACCAGGAAGTAGGAGGAGTTGTGCATCGGCACGATGGCAGCGAATGAGCCCCCCCACTTTGAGCCTCATCCGCACTCTACAGAAACATGTGGGTGACATTGCGGACGCGAGGTCCATCTTTATACACAGTCTATGGTATTAACATGTAAGAATGGCCAGCAGGGGGGGACAGAGGCTTCAATCCATTGGTTTTAGCTTCTCTCAGTGGCGCATCATGTTCACGTGCAGGCTAAAGCCTTGTTTGCCGCTTCAACAGAAATGGACCGTGAAGTAATTACAATGCATGTTACATGGCGTGCATCTGTGTCTGTGCAATTACACCACATCGCCACTAGTTGGCGCGGAGCAGAGGCAGTGGTGGCAACGGGTGTTCCACTTCTTTTGTTCCCGATTACTGCTTGAGCATCACTGTTCAATTCAATACAATGAGTGCCGGAATTAGCGCCACCAAGTGGTAGCTAATGCAATATGCCTATGTCCGAATGTTTCTGAGGAGGTGCACATCACTGGCTGTAGTTTCCACCTTGAAGCATAGAATGGGCTTCAAGAGAAGTGGTAGCCACACACACACACACACACACACACACGCACAAATACACACACCCACCCAAGCAGGATTAACTGTGAAATGATAACAATGCAGTTTACACATGGACTCACCCACACAATGACATTTCACCTTTACAATGCACCTCTGTTGTTGCATATACACCTACTATTGACACTTCTGTACTAAAACTAAACAGTCTGGACACACACACACACACACACACACACACACACACACACACACACACAAACTTCGATCATAACTCAAATATCCGCTCTTAAAGGAAAGTGTTGTCAACACCTGATAGTGGATCAACAAAAAGGCTCTGTGCATGCTTTGGTCACATGACACAGGTGTGTTTATCTGCACACATCGTGACTCATGTACAAAGCTGAAAGTGTATGTAGATTGTTTCAGTTAAAAAAAAAAAAAAGCCATTGTGATTAACAGTGCCTCGCAGATGCAGAAATGCAAACTGATGCTCCGATAACGACGGCCCCGCCTTCATCAACACCCACACAAACCGACACACTCCTTATAAGGGCAACTTCCTGTCCACGCAGAACAAACATCAGGGATGATTTGCAGGGCCCTCTCGTTTTATCTGTGGATGGGAAACCACCAGGTGTTTCGGCACCGGGTCCCTGGAAGTGCCGGCGGAGAACTTCTCCTTTTCATATTCAGGGTGCGTGCGACCCCGTTGGGTGGATTCCCTTTATCCACATCCCCGAGCCGTTTTTCCACGAAACACACGCTAACCTGCTGATTTGTGTATGAACACAATGATTAGACGTCGCCAGTGCAGATAAAAGAGCAGAGTCCTCTCGCACTAATGCCGGAGCTGCTATTTGATCCTGATAAAAACACCCGCTCCAGATAACACACACACACACACACACACACACACACACACACTCTCTACCAGCAGCAGGAAGTTATTCATTCATTCTCATAATCAGGGCAAAGCCACCACTCCCTGCTCCTCACATTCTGTGGCGGGAGGAGCGACGGTTAAAGGCAAACGACAGAATTTTTATGGTGTAACATCGTCAGCTGATTGACGCCCTTTGTTCCCATTGTGAGCGCCTTCCATCGCAAAGTCATTGTGGCGCGTATTATGTTCTATTGGCATCGGTTTCACACCCGTCATCTGTCAAACAATAACATACACAAACAGAAACTAGAAAGGTGAGTGTGCATATTCACCCTAAGGCCCAACAGTCCACCTTTAAACCAAGAGGAGGTATAAATGTGCCGTATGCAGATTTGGATCTGGATCTGTTTCTCGTCGAGAGGCGCGAATTACACCAATCGAGTCAAAGATGAAGGATGTCAAACTCCATCATTTTGAGCCAAGCAGGACTGACAGATGAGGCCAAAGCAGAGGTAAAGAAACCTGCAGTTCGCATGGTGGCCACTTGAGGCGGCGCCCAAAAGTGAGTCAATCCCCGTAGACTCCCATGCATTTTTTTTTTTTTTTATTCTTGCAGTTTTCAAATTGTGCATGATTAAGGGGTGTGGCCTCTTGAACCAACCTTCTGTGGATACTGCGACTGTTGACTCCGCCTCTTTGCCCATTTTTGGACGAAACAGGAAGTGGGAAGGGTTAGGCCTTCGGCTCGATGGCGTCGAGTGAGCCTCCCACTACGAGCCTCATAAGCACCTATGGGCGACATCAGGGATCGTCTCATTTCAAACGACTATGACGAGCCCTTGATGTTTACTTCAGGAGTGGGTCCTTTCAACGGAGGCGGCCATCTTGCACCGCCATGCTCATGTAGTTGCCCGGATTGGACAAAATAAACACCTTTCACTACACGTAACATACATTCTTCGACATGTTTTTGAAGGGAAGGGTGAGGTGAGGTCGTGATGATTCTACGCATTGTACCTTTAAAGGACGTGGAAAGGATCTCTGCCTGTGTGTGTAGGTGGAAAGTGGTTTGAAAGAGGAGCACTTCAGATCATCGCTGTCCTGCAGGAGACCCCTGGCCCACCTGGCTCTGAACTCCGACCCCCACCTGTCACCCCAGGGCCCGGCCAGCCTATCAGGTGGCTGCCTGGGGTGGGTCGCAGCTAAGCGCCGCGGTCACCTGACAGAGGTGAGGGCCGACGGACTCTACGGTGACGCGAGAGACCCTCTCACCGCTCACTCCCACACACACACACACGCGCACACACACACACGCCCTCTCACCTCTGATCCCTGTGTGTACACACCTGAACACCCGATACTGTTGAGTCTGGCCTCCGCTCACTTTTCATCTCTTCACCCGTTCTATTTTTTTCTCTCCCTCTCGCTCTCTCTCTCTCTCTCTCGCTGTCTCTGTGTCTCTCGCCCTTTCTTTTTTTTAAGGGCCTTAAGGGCCCGGAGAGAAATATCACAGACTGAGACGTCTGACAGATCCTTTTGTCTGCTCTTACTTTTATGAGATATACAAACACGAGGAGGTGAGTTCTTGGAAGCACAGCTGAGAATTCTCTCACACTCACACAGAGAGAGAGAGAGAGGGAGAGAGAGAGAGGGGGGGGGAGAGACAGAGAGAGATCAAACTCTACCTGCAGCATCATAAAAATTACAGCACCTTTACAGGTGAGAAGGAAAACACAACCACACCCGTTCAAACATCCGCTCTCAAGTACACAATTGCTTACTGTACACACACACACACACACACACACACACGCACGCACACACACACACACACACACACAGAAAAGGGGAGCGAGGTAAAGACTGTATCTTGCACAGCTAAATTTAAACCTGCAGCTCTAAGTGGGTCGCAGCGTTTCATGTCTATCGCAGCTCTGTGTCAAAGTACACAACAAACGCACACACACACACACACGCACACACACACACACACACACTCTGGCACAAACACACAGGAACACGCTCCATTTACGTGTTAATGATTAGGGGGAAGGAGCCATTCGCCGGCGATGGGAATGTGGGCAGTGGTTTGCTAAGTGCCGCTATCTGGGTTACAGGGCCAAGGCTGGCGGGTCGCTATCAGAGAGCGTGACACTCCGCCTGCCGGAGCTTCACGTGGAAAAGATGCTAACGCGCAAAAGTGACACGCAGCTCAGCTCCACTGTGGAAAGACTGGGGACGCTCACCCGCTCACTCCCTCGCTCGCTCGGCATTTCTGTGCTCCGTGCTCTCACATGAACTCTAACTACATCACCTGGGTTACACAAGGGAGGCATGAAGACTGTCAAATCACCACAGATAACAGATGGAGTGGCTTAGTAGTTAACATATTAGTATTATTACTATGATTTTTGTGAAACAAAAAACTCTAGATGTCTTTTTTTTATTGTCAGTTAGATAAACAAATGTATTGATTATTTTCTTTTGAGACATAAAGATATCGAAATGTTATTGAATATTGAATATTGATATCAAATGCACCCCTGCTTCAGTCATTTCTTCAACCTGTCTGGTAAAAACACAGTGATGCAACATGGCCGCCGCCATACAGAGGACCTGCCCCTGATGTAAACATACAGAGCCCCATATTGAGTAATGAAAATCATTATCACATTCAGCGGATTAAATATAAATAAATAAAATATTTGAGCCCAAATGACGTGTCCGCTCATGAATTCTATTGACCCCAACCTGACATACTGCACCTTTATTCCACCGAAAACTCACTTCTTTGTGCTGATAAAGGTTAGAAATCTCTACTTTAAATCGCAGCGCAGTTTTCCATTAAGCCTCGCTTTTCGAACGAGCATCACACATTGTAAATAAGGAAGTGATTAAATAACCAATCTATCTTATCGTTATCATAACCTGAAGGAATTTCAAAACAACCTCCCATAAATCATTCTGATGACGGACCACGAATGGTAAATAGCCTCCACTCCTCTATCTTCCATTTTCAACCTCATGTAAAAACAAAGGGCGGGTCACCGTGTCTGCGGAGTCAAAGGCCTCAGATGACACCAGAATCATTTTCCCCCAGCGCCGACACTTGCGCGCCGACGCCGCGCCTGCCCGCGAGCGCGGCGCCTTGAGTGACGGCCGTGTCGGGCCCGAGTGACAGGGACCCGCCTGAGTGGGTGAATCGTAGTGACAGTGCGTCGAGGGAGAAGGGGAGGGACGGCTCCCGCGGATGAGCGACCTCTGACCCCGCGGTGTCAGAACTGAGGCATCCCCCCAACAATGGAGTGAACAGGGCCAAGGGGCCGGGGAGCACATACACAAAAAAGAAAGAGAGGAAGAGGAAGAAGAAGAAGAAGAAGAAACGGCTCGGGGTCTTCTCCACCTTGGCTGATCCAGCTGTGGGGCCATATCACTGTGTCCATCTCTGACACTAATGCTGCCCTAATGAGGGCGGCGCTAATGCCGGCTTAACTACGGGGATATGAGGGGGAGGGGCCAGGTGTCAGGGGTTCATGGTGAGGGGAGGGGGGAGAGGGGGGAGAGGGGAGCATTGGAATGACAGTGCAGAAACTGCAGCTACAGGTGTGTGCAGCAGTGTGTGTGTGTGTGTGTGTGTGTGCGTGTGTGCGCGCGCGAAAAGGTTAAACTGCGTTCTCGCCGATTCGAATCCACTACGAAATCCACTTATCCAGACACTTCATCTTAAGCCTTCGACTTGAACTAAATCCATACATCACTTACTTTGAGCGTGGAGATCTGTAGAGATTGGCGCTGCTGCTGGCTCCGCCTCCAACACCGCCACCACTGTGTGCGTCGCTGTAAACAACAAACAACATCGTGGTCACACAGTGGAGTTCCTTGGTCTCAGAAAACACTCAACGGCACCGCACACACACACACACACACACACACACACACACACACAGATATAGAGCACACTGACCAGACTGTGGCCATGTTACATGGCGGCCCTCGGGCGGGTGGATTAATATTAATTAGCTGCTGCTGAGCTCATCTGCCACCAGCCATGTTCTTTTTTTTTTTTCATTTCAAGCGGCGACAGTGACGATCAGCGATGCATGAGAGGTCCTGGGTCATTTGGAATATTCATGCATTTGCCCTCGTATATGAAACATTCATTTATTTCCTCTATAAGCTCCAGGGGACCGATACGCTACTGTAAACACACACATTGTCATTATTATCACCCATTTTTCAGTTATTGTGGATGATATACGTTTGATTTGACCTCATTGAGCAGGCATGAATGAACACATGTACAAATCTTTATCCCTCATTCGTCCAATATTGTATCTCTTTTTAGCTCCATTTTTGTTCACCACCGATCTCTAAGGGAAATATACATTCAACGTTTAATACATTTCAAAAAAATATTATTTTATTTCATCTTAAATAAATGATAAATATTTTTTAAATGAAATAAACAAAATAAAATCTCTATTTTCTCAAAGTATAACTGAAGCGCTCAGTATTTGTGGCTTTTAGCCAATAGCACACAACACAAAAACATATTGGTGCTCATTACTGCCACCGCCTGGACTGGAGTGGGGATTACAATGGGATTACAAAATCCCTAAAATAAATAGGGATGATGAATCCAAGACTTCAGATAAGATAATTTAAGACTTTTTAAGGATAATTAGAGCCTTAATTTTAAACTCACCAATTAAATGCCATCTAAAATTTTTAAGAATCTGATCAAAGTGAAAAGAACAATGAAAACCAAAGCAATCAGCTGAAGAGGCTGCAGAGCTGAAGGGACATGACCCTCTGTTTATGAAATGCAGCATCAAGGGCCTTTGCTTTTAAAAGTGCTCCATCACTTGAAACTCCACACAAAACCGACGTGAACGACGGAAACCAGGCGACGAAACCGGCATCGGCACACCTCGACCGCCCCAGGTTGAACTAAGGCGACCCCCCCCCCGCCTCACCCCCCACCCCCCTGTAAACTTTAGCACGGCGGGACGTCGACATGCGGTGACATTGTGCAAAGGGCCCGTCTCACCCGACTATCTGGAACCCGTGTGTGCCCAAAGCAAACTCATTGCTCCGCCTGGAATCCGCTTTGTCCACACGGCGCCTCTTTGAGCAGGGAGAGGCTCGCGAAGACGGACCCCAGGGCTGGAGTATTGACTCACCGGCCGCCACCCTTATCACGCTGAGAACTCGCACACATGATGAATGGGTCTGCGGCGCGGCAGATAAGACGGCCAGGTAAGCGGAAGGGGGTCACGGGTACAGAGGGTCGAGCGCCCGGCCATTACCGCGGGCGGAGAATACATATCTGCTTTGTCTCACTTTGCGTTGGACGGAGGTCAGGCCGAAAGAGAGGCGAGAGGAGGAGGCATTAAAGGACTAATCTGCGCTTTAATTTTTTATTATTTTTTTTAAAGGGTGTGTTAAACACGTCCGGCGACTCCGCAGCACGCGGGGAAAACACACACGAACGCGCAAGTCTGTCCGTGCATGGGCACACAGCGAGTTCAAGGGGCCACTGAGTGCAGGGCAGGAGGCGTGAGATTACAGGAGCGGGGCCCGTCCAAAGCGCCGCCCCGCTCCTATCTTTATTTAACCGCTGATTAGACAAAGTCTTTGAAGGTCCCTTTAATTGCCTCGGCGATGGGGCTGTTAAAAAACCTGCAGGCTTTTTTTGCGCCTCTTTTATTGATTCCCTCTCTCATGACACCAATAAAAAACGCCCACTCCTTCCCCCCTCCCCCTCCCCTTCCTGTCGCTGCCTCCGCTGATGGTTTTCCTCTTCTATTTTTCCGACTTACCTGCCCGCCTGCGTCTCGTTATGCGGCAGCTCGAGGTTTGAACGCGAGCCTCGGGCTAGCAGAGAAAGCAACGCAGTCATGCCCACGAAACAAAAAGTCGCTTGGCTTCCCCGTTGTAGTTTAAAAGGAGTTCAAACGGCGCCGAGAAGACAAGGGAGAAATGTCAAGACACGAGCAGAGATGGCTAATCTCAGGTATTCAGGTCTGAATCATAGAGTGTCATCAGCGTGGAGGATGATCGGCGTTTGGACTGTAAACAGTTCCCAATGCCAACCAGTATTTGTGTGTGACCTGCGTTTCATTATTCACAGATTTGAATCAGCCGCAGCCGCGCTGATTCATCTTTAAAGCTGCTTTAACAACACTTTGGTTCAGACTTGTTCTCGTTTTACGGAGCAATAAATTCTCATGCGGAGAAAACAAAGCGTTGAATCGACGAGAGAGTGGCCACATCAAAGTGCGGCCCACTCAGCTCACTCGTGTTTTCGTGGCGGAAAAAACTAATTTACTGACGCATTCCATTACTGACTTATCGGCGAACTGTTTTTCGACGTATGAAAAAAAATCAGTTTGTCATATTGACATTTTACCTTTTAGATGAATACGTCCATGAACAGATTGACTGCTTAGTCTGTACAGCAATCAATACCGACCCATACCATCATTCAATAATCTTTGACTATTTATGAACTAATCTATCATCGTCTGTGCCACGACCGAAATTAAAGGTGCAGTGCGAAAGATCTCTCCTGACAATGGAATAGAATCGAACTATACGGATGTTTTTATAGCAGTTGGCGTTTATGGAGCAGCGGCCGTCAGACGACTCAAAGCGACAAAAACATCAGTCAACGTGCAGTTAAACGGGATTGTGCAACAGTGTTGAGGTGGATGTGTGTGAGTGGGTGGGTCTGTCTCCTATCTGCACTGCTCTATCTCATTGTTCTTCCCTTGTAGAGTAATTGCATTTATTATTTAGATATTTTATACATAAGTTATATAATATTTATTCATTTAACCTCCTGTCTGTCACATCTAATCTAATTTGTGTACCTTTTAGAGTAATTTTTATTATATTTATAT